>NQII01000639.1:276428-289638 GCA_002778355.1 Clitarchus hookeri
CCCAACATCGATTCACCCTCCTTCCTCGCAAAGGTGATTCAGCCGAGGGGGATGAATTTGCATGCTATGGCAGTGGCCATCCCGGCCGCCTTGCAGACTCGCCGAGCTAGGCATCTCCAGATAGCACGCCGGCTGCTATGAGACGCCTACCACCCACACTATACGCCCTTCATAGTAAACTGGGCACTTTTGAAAGCCCAGATTGCATATTCCTCCGCAATATAAAAATTAACATTGCCATGACCTGGTCACTTTATTCATGCATCAGTCAAATGAAACTGGAAATTATTTTTAAAAATGTAGGGAAAAAATTGATTATTTTTGCACCTTGCTATTTAAACAAAACGGAAAGCATAACAAAAGTGTTGTAACAGATGTTCACCTAACAATGTCAATTCAATGTTAAGACATGGAACTACTTTACCTCCATCGTTACCAACTTTACTGGGTGTATGGCACTCAGTGCGCCCGTTAAAATGTATGCAGGTAGGTAGGTACAGTGACATTGTTCATACAGTTTCTACCAAAAGTTTAGGACCACCAACATTTTCACAAAATGTGTCATTGATATTAAACTTTTGAAGTAATGAACTTGGACTTTTTTTTTATTATTATTGTACTTGTAAAATAAAATCTTTCTTAAAAAACATATCTCATTTCTTTATTAAGTAATGTTGTTAAAAAAAAGTATTATGCGAGTAAAGAGTAAATTTTTTATTAAAAAAATGGTACGACAAATGCTACTAGCTGTATATGCTTAATGATTTTACACATTGCGTATTGCACTACTAATAAATTATGGCCTGTCTGTTAGCAGCGAGTTAATCATGCAAACTACTTTTCCACCTGATTTACAACTTTTTTCAATTGTAGAAAAAACACAACGTAAAGTGTATTTATTGCCGTTAATGTGTTTATACCAAACAAGACATCGAGTCCGTTTCTAAAGCAGGACGTACTAAATTGTGTATTAAATCAATTTTTTACCTCCTTCAGTAATGGCTTCAATGGCGTGTTTGGTATAAAAATATTAATTGCAGTAAATACACTTTATGTAATGTATTTTCTACAATTGAAAAAAGTTGTAAATCCGGTGGAAAAGTAGCTTGCTTGATTAACTTACTGCTAACAGATAGGACATTATTTATTTGTAGTTCAATACGCAATGTGTAAAATCATTAAGCTTTTACAGCAAGTAACATTTGTTGTATTTTTTTTAATGAAAAATTTACTGTTTTTCCGTTACTATTATTTTTTAAATCATAATTTAATGAATAAATTAAATTCATTGGAGTTTTTTATGAAATTGTTTTATTTTACAAGTACAGTAATAAAAAATAGTTCAAGTTCATTACTTCAAAAGTTTAAGACTAGTCACACGTTATGTGGAAATGGCTGGTGGTCTTAAACGTTTGGTAGAAACTGTTGGTTGATTTTGAAAGTGCTCATTTTATCATGAACAGCCTTTTAGGCCGTGTACACCCGTTGAGTTAAGTAAATATGCTTATAGTCTGTTTGCGGCAAACTGAGCACTTTTGAGAGTCTTGTTAAAGATGTACCTGCATGCGCATTGTGTATTCTTCTGCCATACGTGAACGCAACATTGCCGCATTCGTCGGTCAAGTGAAGCTGTGAAATTACTAGAAAAGTAAATAATTTACGCATTTCCCCGCTCTTACACTTGTACACCTCAAAAAAAAAAGTAAAATAAATAATTTCCGCATTCACAGATGTTTACCCAAAACATGTATTTATTTCAACGTGTCACAGAGCAGGAGAACCCGCAGAAAACCCCGCCACTCCATGACAGTTACCTTCAACTTCCCTTCCTTCCATTTCACTCACTTAAGCAAAATTAGTCTTTTAAAAAAAGATTCAAGCAGCGGAGGTTAAATAGCAGAGTACAAACAAATATCGCAGTCGCAATAAATTGCGAGAATTCAACCATCCCCTGATATAAATTGGAATACATGATAATTAACCCCTTGTCTTTTATCTCAGGGCTTATATTATATATAATTTTTTTTTCATAAACTGCCCATGTCAAAACTACAAGCATTATAAATATACAAACATGCAAACAGGCTTTAAAATATGTTACAATTATAATGTTTGTTATGAAAATTACAGGAAGTTACATTTAATAATGGGCTCCCATAGCCATAAAAACTTAACCCAAATATTACAAAATTGCAAAATTACAGACTATATTAAAAAATTATCATAATATTTTCCCTATACATGCCCTATAAAATGCTTTCATCAAACATGGCAGGATATGCCTTTTGCCAAGTTATAATGCTCTCATCGTGAGGTCCCTATCCGTTCTCTCTCCCAAGATGAAAGACAACCCCTTTTATAGTGCCGGGAAATACGTTGACCAGGGTGTTGAGGAACATCCCAGATGGTTTCGTTGTGCTTCGAGTCCAGTAACTCAAATCTTGATGACGTCAAAGTTAGCGTCGGACGGTTGCTAGAAGTCATTCAAACACGTTGGAAAGAGTGGAGCATCGGCGGGGTGAGGGGTGGGGGCAGCCTCGAGCCTCCACGCCGACAGTCAGCGCTCGCCTGCCAAGCCAAGCCACGCACCCGCATCGGCACCTACGTCCACGACGACTTCCGTCTAACGGGTCATCAACGGTAAGCCTCAGCTCGCTCGTCGATCTATCCCCGTGTTAGGACGTACAATTCCCTGCGCTGATATTAATTATGGATGTACGGTGTTCCAGCACCGTCACGAACGTGATAACATGGGACTATTTCATCTCTGTCCGTTACCAACTTTACTGGGCGTATGTTAGTCAGTGTGGCCGTTAAAATAAACGCATTTAGGAACAGTGACATTTTTTCAAGGTTATATTTCTAAAGTGCTCACTTAACCGTGAGTAAACTATACTTAACCCGTGTATGTGCTTGTATATACACTAACTATTCGGATGGGTCATCGCCTCTTAACACTACACTCATCACACTTTCTGGCAGTGGAGGCAACAGCGTTAACTATATTAGAATCCAGAAGAAAAAAAAATGTACTTCATAGAGGCACGAACTTGTTCCGATTCACACACCATCCAAGAGCAACCGTGAAATTGCTAGGAATGCAAATCAGTTACTATGACGCAAATTGTTATTCTGTAGACTAGGGAGAAGAAACACTTACTTCAGTGCCCATAAATTCAAACATTACACTCGCAATAAAACACCAAGTCTCAAAGAACTATTTTCATGTATTCGATGCCAACGTAACTGGGAACTTGCGCGCCTGTGTGCACTGTGGCACGTATGTAAATGTGAACGGCGATATATATATTTTTTTTTTGCAAAGGGATTCCAAAAGCGTTCAATTGACCGCGATCAGCCTTTACACGTTCGGAAAGTGCACAGTAAATCACCATACTTGTCAACTGGGCCAAAAAATTTCAGCTGTCGATCGCACATATGTCCTTTCCCTCCGCTGAACATCGTTGGACTCTTGACAAATATTTCTTCGCCAGTATTCTGATACCTTCCAGTTTCCGAAACCTAGCCAGCGCCACGCTGGGTATGTGATTCGAATTCTCTTCCCAAAACTATGTTTTATCCGGCCTCCCTTTCATAAGACATGTTAAAATACAAATGCGTACGTGCCACAATGAAATTTCTGTACGTTAGCAAACGCAAGGTATGTTCTAGGCGTTGTGTTCTAAATAAGTATTAATTCCAACTTGTTCGCGGTCTTGTCCATCTTAAATACCAACGAAGATACTACAGGCCTAACGGAAGGTAAAGTTTAAGCTGTCAGAAGTGGAGGGGGCGGGCGGGAAATTGTATTACATATAGTTTCATATCTCACGATTATACTTGCTTCACAAATAACGGAATACTTTTGAAAGCCTTGTTTATTTCTTCTTGTTTTCGACGTGTCAATTCACCTTAAGTACAATTCTCATACCAATACAATTAACCTAATTACTGGCATCCATTCGCTATATGAAAGCTCTATGAAATTGCTTCGGACACATCTGCGTCAGTATTGCGCTGATTCTTACACCCTTATAAGGGAAATAAAATTAAATTGTTAAGGTGCTACCAGATAAAACATTATTAATATAAGACGTTTGTACTCGGAACTTATTTCCAAAATTCCTTGCCAGTACGCTAAATCGGAATCAATAACTTCAGTAAGTAGAATTGCTTTACTGGATGTTAAGTTAATGAGCGTTGTCTTACTGGCAAATCAGTGGGCTGCACTGAGGTTTTACTATCACGCCAGCGCAATTCACTAGGAATCAAAAGAAATCAGTGTTTGACCAGGAACTAAAATGATCAGTAGAATTTTCCTGATTCAAGCTGAGCAGTTTTAAACAGATTCAAATTCGCCGATTACGTGCGGTTTTAATAGTTTCGATGTTATGGTGTATTGTGTACTGTGCGTTGTTTTTAACGGTTTACTACATAATTGTCTAGTGAGCGGAGTACGAGTAACGAGAACAAAAATGGCTGGAGGTGACAGGACCTCCTAACTGGCGACTAGCAACTCAGTCATCGCTGGTCTTGCCTCCTCTGCAGTAACAATCCCCGATTACATTCACCCAGACACTTCAGTGGCGAATAGAATGAACTGGAGTTGAGAGGTCTTGAACGAAATTGCATCTTTATCTGTAACATGTACAGCGTCTGGGCAGTCGGGTTTCCTGTGCCTGTGCCTGTAAGGTGAACCAGGAGTACAGTCCAGAGCAACGACGGCGTGCACAGCGCGCAGCACTAGTTGTTATTACAGCCACAAAGCCTCGTCAGGCAATATATTGCCACTTCAGATGTTTGAGTAATCCATGCTGTGCACACCGGCCAGTCACGTAAAGTCTGAACCCAGACAATAATTAGCACAGCTGTGCTTTAATTGGCTGCAGTCGAGGTGGAAGACGGGGCAGCGGCGGGTCGCACGGTCGGGGGAAGCGGGAATGTCCCGGGAGAGCCTGCTGTTCAGTGGTAACGTCCGCCACGTTCAACACATGCAAAAATACGGTTTGACCACCATCGGGAATCGAACCCAGCCCACCTTGGTGGGAGGCGAGTGGTTTGACTGCACCACAGTGGTCCCCTGGTAAAGGAGAAAAGCTGTTCTGTCTCTCGCACGTTGGAATCGCGTCGAACGATGCCGCTGGTTGGCGGGTTTTAACGGCGATCTCCTGTTTCCCCCGCCCTTACATTCCGGCGCTGCACCTTACTCGCCTCACTTCACCCTCATCGGTTCTCAAGACCTCGATGTTAAGAGCCGCTGTTCTACGCGCCGTCGACTAACTGTACGTGAAATGCAGTAGCATTACTTTTTCCGCAAAAATGTTCCAACTCTTATTATAATCCTGTTTAATCAATTATATTCATTACTATAAAACTTTAGTAGTTCAATATAAGTGGATTCAAAGTTTAAGGATTTCGCTTAATGAAACTACGAAAAACACAAACAAAAAGATACGCTAAGCATTAAAAAAACTTGGAACACCTTGTTACTGATACGCAGAATATAAACTTGAAAAACTCAGGTGCGCCGGGTAAAATTGCCATGTTCGCAGTGACACCGAAATTAAATTTCTAAGATGCCGGTACAATTTTCTTTATTTTTAAATGAAGACGACGTATAAAAAAAAAGTTCTTCAATACGTTTAATTGATTAATTTATTTTCAGAGATCAGTTTTACCCGATGCGTTTAAGGTTGGTTTTGTCAAAACTAAGAAAGTAAAATACAAATGCACGACTTCAAAAATAGTTGAATTGTTTCGTCGACATAATACCAAAAATTCTACGTATTCAACAACACATAGGTAAGGAAAAACTATACGACTGAACAATTCTGGGTAGATAGCCATTGTTGCCATCAATTTTATGTATCAACAAACATTTGTACTATAAAAATAAACAAGTGCGCATCCCATTTGCATGAATAACACATACAGTTAAAAATAATATGTTCAGCAAATGTAAACAAGCCGTTTTGTAGATTTCTAATATAAATTTTCGTTACTGGAGAGCTGGTGCTAATAGAATTTTCGGCGAAATTTACCTACAAACTGATTATTCAATCGGTCACCAGAAGATAAGCGGAATGTCCACAGCTATACGTGTGCGAGAAAAGTGAGTTATGAAAAAAGTCTTTTTTTTTCTATCAAGGTATTTAAGTAAACCTAGAAAAAATTACAAAAAAAAATGAGTTTAATCTTAAAATGCAGAAAGAAGTTTTAAAGGAAGGTTCTCCGACAGTATTGTGGATGTGAGCTGTCTGGCGAGTAAGGTGCAACCCTGTAAAAAGAAAGGGCCGGGTTCTTTCGTATGTATACCAAGTTTGCGCACAACTTTATTGATGCAGCTGTTCGAGCCGTTTCGCACCGTCAAATAAGAAGTATTAGTTCTTAATGTTTGCAGTTTCGTGCGTCAACTACCATAAAGAGCTCTCCATGAATACATCCAACGAATAAGAATAAAAATGGACTTTCTAACGAAACTTGCTTGTGATATTTAATGGCAAAGTCTTAGTAAGATTTCGAGCCTCAACACCGTGGCAAGACATTTACGAGGACAGCACTACGTATGCTACCGGAGAACTCTCGTTATGGTAGTGAATATTTTGATTTTGCATTTAGTAATTTGCTGATAAATGCGAGAGGGGAACGCAAGAGGGATGTTTTGGTATCCGAGATAGTGCAACGCCAACAAATGCAACTTCGCGATGAAATGGCTCCTTTGCGATGTATTTTCAACACTGAATAACCTCCGACCTCTCTCTCCCCTTTTCCATATAAAACAAATATTCGGTGTCACATTTTAAATAATATTTGGGACAAGGATGATAGCTTCTGAAGGATTTCCATTTTGCGCAGCGTACGGAGTAATGTGCAGTTGCCAATGACACAACGCTATAGTTTTTGTGAACCAGTGCCCATAAGAATAAAACATTCCCGTTAAAGTCAAAGGTTCGCAATTCTTTTATTCCTTCCCGTTGTTTCATTTTCTGTTAAAAATTTTCTTATTTGGAAATCGTTAAAATACCTATCATTTCATTAAAATCGTTCCTGTAGTTACGTCGTTATATTTTTACTTTAACTCTGAATAAAATCAATGGAAAAAAATTCATATTCATACTTGCATATTTTTTTTTTCAGTCGTAAATCTTTAAAAATAAATGAAACGCATCACGGCGTGGCCGAGAAGACAGCGTTATTGCCACACGAAAAGAAGTTCTTTTGGAGGAGAAACTGATTGGTAACCGTCTTTCTTAAAATTAAAATAAAGGCAAGTAAAAAACCACACTAAAGAGAGATATGAATAATAAAAGGACAGTAAAAAGTAAATTTTGTAATTTATGGAAATTTCTCGTAGTCCATCGCTCAGTGATCACAATTTTAAAACGTGATCACGTGAATCAAGCGAAGTGTTTATTAATATTTTGTTTATTTAATTTTCCAAAAATGTAAGATTTTTCTGGAGAACAAAACCATGTTTTGAACGTTTCAAATATTTAAAAGTTTATATTTTTTATTCGGTTCTCTTGATTGGACTTCTCAAAGAACGTCAATACTTTAAGACAGAAACAGTTTTTAGATACGGTGAATCCACCTCACTAGTGTAATGCTTTTTCAAAAGAAGAATTATATATAGGCACCTGACCAAATTTGATTTTTAACGATTCCCACTTTCCCTTTCCAGCTCTTCAACTTGACAACGAAGTCATTGCGTTTGTAAAAGCAACGCGNTTTCCTAACTTCTTTTTTTTTTTTTTACTACGCAGCACGTGTAATGAAATTCTTCAGAAGTAGCGACCATTTCACACTCGGATGGCTTGATGATAAAATGATTAGCAGAGACACAATTACTGCACGACACACGGGGACCAGGAAAAATAGGCCTGTCGTAGTGTATGTTAACTTGCCACCAGCGGTTCGAATGGACAAACTCGTACGAGAAAAATCTTCTCTTACCGAACCTAAAAACGGCGTAGCTTTGCTGCTCGATTGCTTACCGTCAAAAATCTTTCCTTATAATTTCAAATTTATTTAATATCGAATTACGTAAAATCTAATAATTGTAAAAATTTATTACTGTTTGGGGCATTTTTCTTTTGTGTTCAGAGAGGTTAATCGTGACGCCGTTGACTAAATAAACTAACTTAAACTTACACCTAAAAAAAGACCACACTTCTAAGACTTCGTTGGGATCCGAACTCGTACTCTTACATGCAGGAGCTTTGATAATCGCCTTTAAACAGCAAATTTTATATAGCAATTACTTATTCTCCCATATGTAAGCCTACATACCTTCTGCTTCCACTGGAGTCACCGCTTTCATTACTAACTTATTTGCTTTGTAAGACATTGTTTTAGAGTAAAATTATCACTGATATCCTACTAGCGCTTTAAGGACGTTCAGGATTATATAAAATTGTTTCCCACATTTTAAGTGTATCACACATTTTATCGTTGTGATATTGAAGAAGTGTGACAATGGCGGGAAATTTACTTTTCAAAATGAATTGAAGGCACTTTAAGGATTTTAAATTTGTATATTTTCTCTGTGCAAGTCTCCAAAACTGAACAAAATTAATACGTTAGACTGCAGCTCAGAAAAGTTGTTCATGTCATCGGGATGCCACGAAGAATATGTTATTTTAAAATGTCATGTGGTTCCTCCGTATTCAAGTTTTAACATTTTAGATAATATTTAAGTTAAAACAACCAGAAGTCAAATATCTACCTCAGGTGAAACCAAGAGAAGCTGTAGCCAAACTTGGGGCTCAGATAACTTTTCGAAAATTTGTACGAATCAAGATGTTAAGTAAAAACATCCATATTTACGCTAGAAAACATTATTAATAGATGTCCAAACCATATTTCATGATAATTTTTTATTTCATTTTATGACAGATTTGTGTAAGGATCACATAAATGTAAATACTTGTAGTAAAATTATTATAGTTTTCAAAATAGCACCGCAAAGCCAAAAATTTCAGAATATGGGAGCCCAACTAAATCACATGTCATACGATCGATATCATATACACAACATGTTAATTAAGTATCAATGATATATTTTTAACAATCAGTACTCCGGTACTGGCACCCTGGATATATTTTTTTTAATAGGTATCAATGTTTTTTGCCAGCACATATTTAATTGTCCGAGAGAAAATAATAATAATATTCATTAGTTTTTCTTGGGCAAATAAAAATGTGTGGGCAAAAACATCGATACCTATTTTAAAAGAGATTCAGGATACCAGTACACGAGTACCCATTGTTAAATATTCTTGATGCTTAATAGACATGTTGTGTGTATGATATAGATCACATAAAATGTGAAGTTAATTAGGAGCTTAGAAACTTGGGCTCCCGTATTTCCTAATCTTCGGTGCTATATTTTCAAAACTATAATAGTCTGACTACAAATATTTGCATTTATGTGGTCCTCATATAAATGTCTTTCAGATAATAAAACAAAAATATTTCGGGAAATACGGTCTAAATAGTAAGGAAGTGAAAGTTCTTCCCGTGAGCCAGTGATAGTTCACAGACTCGCCAGAAGTGCGGGCAGAAATTTGTCGAGGAAGACAATACTAATGGATAGCACTCTTTCTTCCCCCCCCCCAACCCAACACCCTTGTCCCACCAGGGGTGTCTGCGAGAGATGAGGTTGTTTGGCCGACCTTTAAACTGAAACTGATGTGTACGGCGATGTCACTCCCAGTGTCAATCAAAACAAGTGCCTTTCGCGGAAGGCTTGTGAGGGGGGGGGGGGATATGCACGACCGACGAGTTTTAATTGCTGCCGTTACACGGGGCGAAATTTTCGAGATGGCGCACGGACAGAATTCGTCGTAACCACGTTAAGAGCGTTGTTAAAAGCCCTCTGGTTTCCTGGGGAAGAGAGAGAGAGAGTGTGTGTGAGCGTGCGTGAGTGTCGCCCATAAGGGGCTCGCCTGACTGCATCGTTTTTCTCCTCTTTTTTTTGGTCGAGAAGCGCGGGAACTATAAGGGTCACACTGGCACGCGCTAGAAGAGCGCCATCGCCGCTACGCGCAGGACTCTGAACTGGCGTGCAGTGTCATCGTAGTGCTGCGGGTACCTGTGGGACTTTCAGCGGTGACCCTATAATTTTAGATGAAAATTCTGTAGCACAGAGTTCTATACGGGCTCCTATCATCGTTTGACACGTGTCCGGCTAGTATGTTTTAGATACGGCAGTCTGAAAAAGCCGTTTTTAACTACATAGGAGTACTCCACAATAATTTTTACATTATGCGTGGTAACTTTAAAGTACCATTCCTTCCTTGTATGGGATATGATGTATTTTCGTAGGTTAACATACTGGGGGCACTTATAATAGTTTCGTCAAAGACTTAGCTTTCAAATACTGTGTAACGCAGTTCAAGCGCTGTGCAGGTGGAACGCTTAAGGCCTCCGTCTNTGGGACTTTCAGCGGTGACCCTATAATTTTAGATGAAAATTCTGTAGCACAGAGTTCTATACGGGCTCCTATCATAGTTTGACACGTGTCCGGCTAGTATGTTTTAGATACGGCAGTCTGAAAAAGCAGTTTTTAACTACATAGGAGTACTCCACAATAATTTTTACATCATGCGTGGTAACTTTAAAGTACCATTCCTTCCTTGTATGGGATATGATGTATTTTCGTAGGTTAACATACTGGGGGCACTTACAATAGTTTTGTCAAAGACTTAGCTTTCAAATACTGTGTAACGCAGTTCAAGCGCTGTGCAGGTGGAACGCTTAAGGCCTCCGTCTNGTCAAAGACTTAGCTTTCAAATACTGTGTAACGCAGTTCAAGCGCTGTGCAGGTGGAACGCTTAAGGCCTCCGTCTACCTGCCCCGTGAAATGGCCTGCAGCGTGTTTGTAACAGACGCTTTTAAAACAAACTGTTTCACGCTTGCACAATCTGTTTGCACACGAAAAGTAAAAACACTTCAGTGTAGGACGGAATACAACTTTCAACAGATCACGCTTATTGCAAACACTATTTTGAAGCTCTCTGACAAAAAACGACATTTTCAAAGCGCTGTAGCTTAAAACATACTGAGTAAATTCCAGTGAAACTAGCATAGATAGTGCCTTTGTTGAACCTTACCGCAGGCTTTTCCCCAATAAAATAATAGGGTCACCCGCTTAAAGTCCCATAGCTACACGAAGCGAGACGAGAACATTGCACGCCAGTTAATAGCCTTGCGCGTAGAGACGATGGCTGATTCTATGCGCGTGGCAGTGTCACCCTTATCGCTTCCACGCTTCTTGGCCTCAAACGCGGAAAGTAGTTCCAGGTAGACGGGACCCTTAAAGTCTAACCACATTAAAGTTTTAATAGGGCTCGTTATGCTACCTTTGCGTTAACCTTGTGTCAATTTTTTTTTCTAGAAAGTCGTGCCTTTGTTCACAGTGAAGTTAAGAAAGGCTGGTAATTCAGTACTACCGAATATTCTGCATCGGGGACCTAAAACACGGCTAGCGTATACATGTGAACATTCTGTTGCGATTCAGTAAATGCGTACAAGCCCAGCGAACTGCAGTGACGCGTCGGCAACCAGACCAGGCGAAGAATCCAAAACACGTTATAGTTTTTAAAACGTAGCACAGAAGCGCCAGGGGATCTCCTCTCCCGGGGCCCCGGTATTTGGGACAGTTACGCCACCAGAAACTATATAATACTTGGCAACACTTTGTACGGGGTATGAACTGTGGACTCACGTCGAGAAGAAGCACTCAACGTGCAGCTTGGCGTGCCGCTCGTCGCTTTCCGACACAGCATTCTCTTTGTTAGCGGTAACACACGTCGTTTGTAAAGAAAGTTGTGCTAGTTTGAAAAGCATCCGCAGAAATGCGATTATAGCGGTATCTTTTCACAAAGACGAGTCTTCTGACTCCCACAAACGGTGGCTCCCTCCTAATCGGCAACATGTTTTTGTTCCACGTTGTGAGTTTTGTGAGTTCTGATTTCACGATACGGTTGATTTTACGTGCTAATTAAGTTGACAACGCTTGCGTTTCTATAACACCGATTGGCAGATTTTGGCAAGTCGACTATTTTCGGCGAACCATCTAATTTGTACTGGGCACGGAGATGCCTGGCTGTTATAATGAAATTGAGTTTACGCATTGAAACCAGCTGTAGGCTGTTAACAGTTAATAGTGCACTTTGGAAATCAACCTTTGAAAACTGTCGTTACCCCTACATAATGCACTTTACGGGCACAGTGACTGGCATACGCACAGTAAAGTTGGTAAAGACAGGAGGGAAAGTAGTTCCATGTCTTAACGCTGAAATTAAAAGTTTTAGGTATGCATTTGTGAAAATTTAAATGATTATATTTGCTTTCTGCTTTTTTAATGCATATAAGAGTAAAAAAACAGCAAATTTGTAAAATATTTACTTTTATAATAATTTCCGAGTTTCACTTGACCGACGCATGAATAAAGTGATCAGGCCCATGGCAAAGCTGATTTTACATACGGTGGAATAATACACAATGTGCATGCAAGTAGATCTTAAGGACGACTTTCGAAAGTGCTGAGTTAACCGTGAACAATATATACATACATTTTGATAGTAAACTAGAGAATGATCGTGTTTTATTTTAACATTTACTTTTTTGAATAACTTCATTTGTTTTTAAAGTAAGGTGATATCGGTAGCCTACATAGAAAAATAAAAAGAAATCTCGGATAGTTTTTTCTTGTGGGTGATTTATAAAAATAAGGAAATGAAAATGTACGATATGAGGACAGGCGATGGACGTGCGCGCGACAGCCGCGAAGGGAGAATTTGTCGCCGAGAGAGAGATTTCCCTCACAGACCAGCATCCGTCTGGAGCAGACGGGGCTGGCTGGGAGTTGGGGGCTGACAGGCCGTACCTTATTGGTAAGGGAAGGGCCGAGTATTGATCTCTTGCGAGGAGCTCACATGAGGGAGTGTGGAAGTAGCGGAGGGGTTGGAAAGAGGGGGGTGGGGGTGTGGACGCTGGACACTAACCCCCCTTCGCTCCCCCCCCCCTGCGCCGTCGTGAGGGGGGCTGGAGACACCGCACTTTGCATGCCCTCATCCAGCGTGGAGGCGCCTTTCCCCTCGCCACTCCTCGTGCTACCCCCTCGCCGTTCCTTGTAACCCCATCAGGCGCCTCTCTTCCAGGCTGCAAGCGCCACTGTGTGTGTGTGTGTGTGTGTGTGTGTGTG
>NQII01000639.1:289685-304545 GCA_002778355.1 Clitarchus hookeri
TGGCATCCAGGCGGCTTTAACAACGCTCTTAAGGGCGATCCAAATTGAAGTTAACATGCAGCTCGTTGCCTTAACTTTGCCTCGTGGTTATATTCACATGTATAGTAGATCATATTACATTCGCAGAAATTTCACACTTTTTTTCGAATCAAACCTTTGAAACATCACACCACGTATTACGTGTTTGGTTGTTTCGTAAACATGCCAAGTACCACAAGCGTTTAATACTTCCGTCAACATGAAAAGTATCTTATTCTTGGTTACATTGAAGTTTTACTTATATTTAATATATGAATTTTAATATTTCATTTATATTTATTACGAATACAAACAGAGAGAAAATAAGTGTTTTGGTAATGCTTAGTAGTAAAAAGGCTCTCATGCAAAATATTATTAAACTGAGTGCATACAGATGCGCGTTGTCCCTTTGGTGTGATTTTATAGTCTTGTTAAGCTTTTTCAGCAGTGGCAGTCGCCTGAAAGTATAACTTTCGACAAGTTAACCTAATTTAGGCCAATCAGTTTCGAGGCACAATTATTTGATTTTGTATCCTGTATTAATTTGAATTCCTACCAACATCTTAGTGGATCTTTTACTGGGCATTATGCCACTATTGCAACAACCATTGAAGTTAACAGTTAATAGAAAGAAAAAAAAAGTTTGAAAACTATGAAATTAAATAGATTTTTTAGTGTAAATGGGCGTCAATTTATGTGAGAGAAGGGTTTATAATAGACACATACAGGAAAATGTTATATTATAACAATTGCTCACGTGTACTTTTAGTTGCGAATTGTTGCGATTTTACATTTTTATACTTAGACGAGGGAAGGGTTATGTTAACTAAACTGAAGTTATTTTTGAAGACTGTACAGAGTTTAATAAAATTATTATAAGTACATAAATACAACCTATGCTCGAGGGAGGTCCTAATCAGCTACAATTTATAACTAACTGGAATGGAATCATTGCCGCAGGCTAAAATACTAAATACAATAATAATATTTTTATAGATAATGAATTCTCTTAGTACAGAAATCACTATTTCAACACAACTCCTTTTTTATTGGCCACAAGTGATCTGTTTTATTTTGTTCAGTGACTAAGTTAAAATATCAGGTAATTGAACACCAGTGGAAATATTTTGCATATTTATAAGACCTTTACTTTCATAGTCATTCACAAAATGATAACTAATATCAATGTACTTGGAATTCTTGCAAAATTTACAGGTTTTAGACAGAGTAATAGCACCACTATTATCTTCATTAATTATCACAGTATTTTTCATTGTTATACCAACATCATTTAACATTCCTTGAATTGGTAACACGTCCTTTATGCAATCGGCAAGAGCGTCGTATTCAGCAGGTATAGACGCTCTGGAAACGATCTTTTGTTTTTGAGATTTCCGCATTACTGCGTTTCCAAAACACGAATCATGATCCCCGTGTTCGACTTTCTATCAATAACGTCTGCTGCCCAATCAGCATCCACATAAGCACCCATAGTGTTATCGAAGCTTGCATTATAATTTAACTTCAAGGAGCGAGTGTGATATAAATATTTAAGTACACGTAGTACATACTTATGTGTATCGCTATAACTAGTATTTTGAAAGCTACTTAGATAATTTATAGGAAAGTATATATCTGGTCGAGTACCATTTGCAAGGTATAATAAAGCTCCGATCAAATTTCTGCACATCAAATTATCATTCCCTTTATCATCTGGTTCCAGATTTAAATTGAATTCCATGGGTGTGTCAATTTTCTTATGGCCATAAAGATCAGATCATCTCGCAAATCAATAAGTCATCGACATACAGGATTATGTATATTTTGTTACCATTTATGCATCCTATATAAAAACACCAATCATAATTTGATGTTTTGAAATTTATACTTGTCACGAGATCATGAAAGCATTTATACCAATCCCGTGGACTCTCTCTTAGTCCGTATATTAATTTTCTAAGTAGACAGACCTTATACGGTTCCATATTACACTGAAGAGCCAAAAAAAACCTGGTATAGGCGTGCGTGTGCAAATAACAAAGGTATGGAACCAATCAGAGTAACGCGATGCGGTCGGCAGCTAGATCGGTTACTGCTGCTACAATGGCAGGTTATCAAGATTTAAGTGAGTTTAAACGTGGTGTTATAGTCGGCGCACGAGAGATGGGACATAGCATCTCCGAGGTAGCGATAACATTTGGATGTTCGCGTATGACCATTTCACGAGTGTGCCGTGAATATCGGGAATCCTGTAAATCATCACATCTTCGACATCGCTGCGGCCGGAAAAAGATCGTGAAAGAACGGGACAAACGACGACTAACGAGAATCATTAAACGTGACAGACGTGCAACCCTTTCTCAAATTGGTGCAGATTGGATTTGTGGACTGCCCTGCAAGATTTACGGTGTGAATTGCCTCCTGCATACTTTCAGACATTCGTAGAGTCCATGCCACGTTTTCTTGCGACACTTCTGCGTGCTCGGGGCGGGAGGCCCTACACGATATTAGGCAGGTGTGCCAGTTTTTTTTTTTTTTTTGCTCTTCAGTGTATAACCATCAGGTGGATAAATATACACTTCAGATTTAATATTCCCCTTTAAAAGAGCACTTTCAACATCCATCTGTTCAATTTTCCAACTCTTGACACATGCAATAGATAACATATTTAATATTGTCATTTTGGCAACTGGTGAATATATTTCTTCGTTTTCATTATACGTTTGCTTAATTACAACTCTTGCTTTGTATTTCCCATCCGACTTGATTATATAAATCCATTTTACTTTTATTATTTTCTTATCTGTTAATTCATTAATGACCTCACAGGTTTTTTTTTTCCATAAAACTATGAATCTGTTCATTCATTGTTTTTTGTCAATTTTTTAGACTCTGAACTGTTTAAAGCGTCTTCATGACTAATATGTATTGACGCATCACAGAAGTTCACATATACGACATGAACATCAAATCTCCTTGGCAATCTTCTTTCCCTCTGTAGAATATCGATTTGACTCACCTCCTTANCTCCATAAAACTATGAATCTGTTCATTCATTGTTTTTTGTCATTTTTTTAGACTCTGAACTGTTTAAAGCGTCTTCATGACTAATATGTATTGACGCATCACAGAAGTTCACATATACGNTTTTTTAGACTCTGAACTGTTTAAAGCGTCTTCATGACTAATATGTATTGACGCATCACAGAAGTTCACATATACGACATGAACATCAAATCTCCTTGGCAATCTTCTTTCCCTCTGTAGAATATCGATTTGACTCACCTCCTTAATCCCAGCATTATTTTTTTTCATTCACTTTTTCCTTTGTCTCATTACTTCTTATTTTGTTATGGTCATTTTCATCATTAATGAACATCACGCATTTTGCTGTTTTTTCAACAAACTTCACATGACGACTGACAATGACTTTATTATCTACCAATATTTTGTAACCCATATGGGTGTATCCAATGACTATAAACCATAAAAAACTTTTGGATGCAGCTTGGATTTTCTATATATTCTGAGATTTGAAGTAGTGGTTTTCTTGTTGAAAAATATATCTTATGGTGTTTTTCTGATATTCGTAATTGTCACTAATCTGTTCCCTAAATAAATAGCAATNGGCCAGTCCCGCTCTTGTTAATATTTGCTTCATATATCAATCATTAGGCGCGAGCTATGATAGTTCTGTTGTATCTTTCCACAACACCATTTAATTCGTGAGTGGGTACTGGAACTGGGTTTAAATATATATATATACCTTCTTCTTTCACGATATATTCTTTGACGATATATTCCCTTCCATTATCACAACAAATTCCTTTTATCTTTTTGCCAGTCTGATTTTGTTCTAAATTTTTATTGTGTACAAAAGCAGTCAAAAACCTTCACTTTTGTTTTTGACACAATACGCCATAGTAATACTACTAGTCGTCAATAAATTTTACGAAAAATCTTTCGCCTTTTATCCAGTAGGATTAATTGAACCATGGACATCTATGTGTATAATTTCCTATATGTAATTTGCCCTGTGTCTGTTATTTTCAAATAGCAAATTAGACATTTTATTTGTTTCGTGATTTTCGCATTGTATATAAATGTTTTCAGGTGAATCATCTCGTGCCTGATTTTCACACAATTCTTTTGTGTTATTGATATTAGTATGACGAAAAATGTTATGCCATTTTTCCTTATTTAACATCTGAGTTTCACTTGTGTATGCCTTTACATTATTTATGTATCCCACTTTACCTGCTAGTTCAAACAATTAATTTTTCTTAAACGCAACAGCAATCAAATAATTTCTTGAATCATAAATTTCAGCATTATCGTTATTGAAGGTCATCACAATTTTCTTACTGACAATACGTAAAACACGTAATAAAGGAATTTTGTCGTATATTTTGCACACAATAAAGATAATTAATTATAGTTTTTATGAGTATTCCTTCAACATTGAAAAACCTTCTAGGCCTAATATTACCAATTTTATCAGCTTTTAGAGAGAAGCCATCACCTACGTTAATTTCAACAGGACATGCTCAAGTTTTGTACTCACAGAAATATTAATCATCGTTTGTATGATCTGAACACTCACTATCCAACAGCCAAGTGAGACTTACACTCCTTACTTCAGTGTTGTTTGGTGATTTGTTGTATACAGTTTAATTGTCTGCCATTACAATGTTTCTCGAATATTTTCCTCTCCATGTCATATTTTCTCTTTGAAGATAATTGTATTTTCTCCACTTTGCATTCGGGCAATTTCTTTGAACATGACCTGGCTGATTACATCTATAACACACGTGGAAAAGTTTTATTGCAGTAAATAAATCGTTTTTGTTTGGTTCTTTGTTCTATATTTACATTCCTTGCTTTGTGTGAACTGAAAGTTTGTAAATTATTTTCATCGCTACTTGATTAACTTTTATTATGTTCCTATAACAATTTTGACTTGACATAGTCAATTGACATTTCCTTTTCTGGTAATGTATCAATAATATTTACAATGCGTGAGTAACTTTCTGGCAAAGAGAGTGATATATAATTTAATTTCTATGTGAGAGGGATAAAGATTAACAATAATTGTTATTCATGCAAGAGTTTTTNGAGAGTGATATATAATTTAATTTCTATGTGAGAGGGATAAAGATTAACAATAATTGTTATTCATGCAAGAGTTTTTTTTTTTAATTTGAATGTAATTCTGGTGGAAAAAATGTCAAATGTCTTATCCAGACTTGAAAATCTTAGCTTCAGACTCAAAGCTTTAGAACAAGTAGTCAATGACAACATGTTTATTGGAAAAGTGTTTGCAGTAATACCTGAGAAATATTAATATTACCCTAGTTCCCGATAATCAACATCATAAGAAGAAAGAACATTAGCGAATCTAGCAGCTAGGTTAATCAAAGAAGAAAAAAAGCCTTAATAAGACAGAAANCATAAGAAGAAAGAACATTAGCGAATCTAGCAGCTAGGTTAATCAAAGAAGAAAAAAAGCCTTAATAAGACAGAAACCGGAGTAGCTTTCAACGGGAACAAAAACGTGCTATAAATGTGGTTCAGTAGATCATATTGCCAGAAACTGCACTCAAAATCAGAGAGAATCTAAATACCAATACAGTAAATTCGGTAGTCAAAATATGAATAAAAATCAAATGCAAAACAAAAATTTGAAACCATGCAATATTTGCAAGAATACCAATCACCTAGAGGAAAACTGTTTTTTTTTTTNATGCAAAACAAAAATTTGAAACCATGCAATATTTGCAAGAATACCAATCACCTAGAGGAAAACTGTTTTTTTTTTTCGTAACAAAAATAGAAACTCAAATAAAGATAGTACTAAACAAGTGTCATTTCTAAGCATGACATANTTTTTTTTTTTCGTAACAAAAATAGAAACTCAAATAAAGATAGTACTAAACAAGTGTCATTTCTAAGCATGACATACAACGAATTAACTAAGACAGAGTGGATATTAGATTCAGGCTCGACAAGCCACATGACAAATAATGAAAACCTACTCAAAAATCATAAAAAAGTCTCATCCCAAATAGGACTGGCGAGTAAATCTTGTGTTGTGTCTGCAACAAAAAATTGAAAAATTCAGAACAAAGAATGTGAGCTCAAGGATGTTCTTTACGCATCTTAACTGGCTAAAAATATGTTATCAGTTGCTATTACTAAGAATGGTGGCATAGTTAAGCTATCACAAGATTTTGTGCAAATAACCAAAAATCATGAAGTGGTTTTGGAAGGGAAGAAAAACTAAAATAATCTATATGTGATAAATCTTCAATCTGAGATGAGAAAGGAGGAATATCTTGTTTCTTTAAAGGACATTACTTTTCGACTCTAAGATAAATACAGAGTTATGGAAGAAGCAGCAATGACTTCTACATATTGATCAATAGAAATCCGACACATTTACAACCCAAAACTCCAGCTGAAATGTGGTACTCAAAAACCCAGACCTAAAAAATTTAAAAATATTTGGATGCTCTGCTTATGCCAAAATAAATGCTCGTCTGAATAAACTCCAAGAATGAAGTGAGAAGCTTGTTTTCATCGGCTATGCAAACACTGGTTATCGCCTTTGGGATGAAAATAAGACTAAGATAGTAGTAAGAAAAAATGCCTAGTGTTTCTAGAAAATGAAACTGACATTGTTTAAGATAAATGCATCGACATAATTAATGCCAACACTGATGTTATCGAAACGGAAAGTTAATGCAAAAAATGTGCCAATAAAGGAGATGAAAATGCCATAGAAAATTAAGAGAAAAATTTTGAGGAAATTGAGATGAACAGTGATTTCAATGCTGAGATTATTAAAAATAAAATCAAAGATGGTAATGAGGAACCTGAAGAGAAAGACAGCCACAGAGATAATGAGAGTAAAAATGAAAATAACGAATCATCCGAAAGTTCTGGAAGCAAAAGGAAACCACCTGTTGGTTATGAAGACTATGTCATGTTGCCACTGAAGTTATTTAAGAACCAAATAGTGTGAAATGGAAAGAAGCAATAGTGGAAGAAAATAAATGGTTAATTGAAAACAAGACATGAAATTCCAGAAGGGAAGACAATTTTCACTAGTAAATGGGTTTTAAAACAAAAAGACGATGGTACTTGCAAAGCAAGACTAGTAGTACGAGGATGTCAACAAGAAAAAGGAGTAGACTACACAGGAACGTATGTTCCACTCATTAACAGCTCTCTCTCTTTTTCTCTCTTTTTCTCTCTTTTCTCTCTCTCTCTCTCTTTCTCTCTCTTTCTCTTTCTCTCTCTCTTTCTCTCTCTCTCTCCTTCTCTCTTTCTCTTTCTCTTTCTTTCTCTCTCTCTCTTTTTCTCTCTTATCTCTTTTTCTCTCTCTCTTTCTCTCTCTCTCTTTCTTTCTCTCTCTTTCTTTATCTCTATTTCTTTCTTTCTCTCTCTTTCTTTCTTTCTCTCTCTCTCTTTCTTTCTCTCTCTCTCTCTATTTCTTTCTTTCTCTCTCTCTATTTCTTTCTCTCTCTCTTTATTTCTTTCTCTCTCTCTCTTTATTTCTTTCTCTCTTTCTCTTTTTCTCTCTTCTCTCTTTTTCTCTCTCTCTTTCTCTCTCTCTCTTTCTTTCTCTCTCTTTCTTTATCTCTATTTCTTTCTTTCTCTCTCTTTCTTTCTTTCTCTCTCTCTCTTTCTTTCTCTCTCTCTCTATTTCTTTCTTTCTCTCTCTCTATTTCTTTCTCTCTCTCTTTATTTCTTTCTCTCTCTCTTTATTTCTTTCTCTCTTTCTCTTTTTCTCTCTTCTCTCTTTTTCTCTCTCTCTTTCTCTCTCTCTCTTTCTTTCTCTCTCTTTCTTTCTCTCTATTTCTTTCTTTATCTCTATTTCTTTCTTTCTCTCTCTTTCTCTCTCTTTCTCTCTCTCCTTCTCTCTCTCCTCTGTCTCTCCTCTCTCTCTCTCTTTCTCTCTCTCTCTTTCTCTCTCTTTCTTTCTCTCTTTCTCTTTCTCTCTCTTTCTCTCTCTCTTTCTTTCTCTCTCTCTCTTTCTTTCTTTCTCTCTCTTTCTTTATTTCTTTCTCTCTCTTTCTTTATTTCTTTCTCTCTTTCTGTGGTCCACTGAGAATGATGTTTGCATTTAACAAATACTACCATTATCTCACCTTCGATATGAAAACTGCTTTATTATATGGCGAACTCAGAGAAGCAGCAAACATGTACTCTTCGGAAGGATTGAACATAAATGGCATCTGCAAGCTCGAGAAGGCTTTATATGGTACGAAGCAAGCACCAATAAAATAAAATATGCATATAATTTTTTTTATCCAGAGGCCTGAAATAATTTAAGTCGGAGTCATGCATATTTAAATCAAAATATGTATCTGTGATATTAGGGATCTATGTAGACGATGGGCTACTTATTGGAAAAAATAAAGCAGATATGAAGAAATTTTATCTGGCCTTAAAAACAAATAAGAATAAAGATATGGACTAACACAAAAAAAAATTTGCCATGGAAACTAAAAAAACGGACAGTAATTTAATATTGAAACAGTCTTAAGCAATACAACATCTTCTGGAAGACTACGAGATGAAACAAGTCAAATCAGTTACAAATCCTGTTATACAGCCACAGTCAGAAGAGAGTCCATACAATTGAAATGTCCCATACCAAGAGTTATTACGGAGTCTTCTCTACATTACGAATGAAACTCCAGACCTGACATATCTTTCGGAGTGAATATGTGCAGCAGACCTGCTGAAAGACCTGCAAATCCAAGATGTTGTATATCTGAAAAGAATCTTGAAATGTTTGAAAGGATCGCAAAACAAAGGAATTCAGTATAATAGAGAAGAGTCTTCACATAAGATAATTGCTTTTTGTGACTCCGATTATGCTGGCGACAAGGAAACAAGAAGAATTACAACAGAACACGTGATTACTTATTGTGGAGGACCAATCAGTTGGTGTACTACGAAGCAACCAGTAGTAGCCTTATCAACTGCAGAAGCAGAATACATTTCAGCAGCTTATTGCACCAAAGATCTTCTATTCCTGGTATATGAAGAACTTTTAGGTGAATAAATTGAAGCAGGGCTGTGCGTCGACAATCAAAGTGTAACAAATCTGGAAAAAAAAAAATGTCGTGAATCGTATATCGAAGCACATTGATGTAAGATATAATTTTATTCATAAAAAAAAGTGAACTAGGGACTTCTGGAATTTTTTTACTGTCCAAGTAGTGAGCAAGTTGCAGATGTTTTCGCAACACCTTCAGGTAATGTAAAATGTAATTATCATGTTGACAATATTATTGCAGTGTGATAACTAAAAAAGTTATGTATCTAAATTAAAATTAAAAATGTGAAATATACATTAGAAGAGAGTATTAGAATACATAATTATTAATTTTGTATAACAGCGCTTAGAGCTGCACTAAGAAGAAATTAAATAATAAACTGTTTATTTGTGCAAACATTTTTACATAAATGATAGTGTTTCTCTATGGAAAAGACAAACATTTACTTAAGAAATAATTATTATTATGGTTGAAGTTTTTTCAACTGTGGGACAAGGTCACGAGCGCTGCTCCATACTCACCTCGCTTCACTGCCATCGGCTCACAAGTCCTCTCTCGTTAAGGGCAGCCCAAACCTCTTCCCTCCACTCGGACACGCAGGAATTGGGAAGGCATCTGCGATGGCGTGCGTGTAGTTAGGACCCATCCCAGCATCCGCCTGGACGAGATTTCGGGAAACCATAGTACAGCAAGGTATAGGCTATTCACGGTAAAGTGAGCACTTTTAAAAGTCGTCTCATTTTGAATAATAGTCAATAAATGTGTTTTATATTAGCCTTAGACGTTAACTTCCAAGTGCGGTGGAATATACACACTGTGTTTATTACTTGCATGGCAATATTTATTTTAAAGGGTGGTTAAAGGATAAGTAGTAGCTGCAAGTAAAAGTTAACTAGGGCCTCAGAAGTGCTCACTTTACCGTGAACAGCCTGTATGGTTGGCACGCGCCTGCCTAGTTGGCAGCTCACACCTGCCGGGTGATAGCACCTATCTTTAGCGAGGGGGGGATTTTCCTTCTCTGTTGAGAAATGTCTCGATGCAGAACGAGGTAACCTCTGGGTGTGGTTGGTGTGAAGTAATGTGGAGGGTGTCAGCGTAGGTGAAAATGCAGCCCCTCTGCTCCTCGGAGGACAGTTCCTGGAGAGTGTGTTGTGGACGGCGGGGCCCGCTGAGTTTTCTTGGTTATTCCGTGGCCTTGGGGATTTCGGGCGAATCCCAGGTAAATCATGTGTATGTATTTGTGTACGTCCGTCCGAGTTAACCTCTTTCGTGGGTATTAGTCGACAAACATTGTCACATGTCGAATGTATCAATCATTAAAGTAAAAGTTAAAAATAAAAAAATTGGAAAGCTGACAGTCTGGAAGCAGAATACAGAAGGTTTAAATCCTGGGCAGGGCAACACTTTTTTTAATTACGTTAAATTGCTCATCAACAGTGGCTCTCGGAAATACGTTTGCCTCTTGATGATTGGGCTAAATTCAATAAAAACAATATTTAATTCGTCGCATTGTTTGATGCGACACTTGCTCATTCAGCGGAATTGCTTCTCTGAAACAACCAGTGGTTTTCCGCCGTTTCTATGCGGAGTCACTTCAGCTGATTCGAATAGTTGCATTTGACTGCGAATCAGATGTTATTTTCTATTGATTTTAATTTAAAGTGTGGGTGTTTTGTAGAATAGAGTTGATACAGATCTATCCACGGACATATTTTTCTACAGTTTGGCCACTGTTCTGGGAAACCGTATCTTGCAACGACCCTATTTTTTTATGTTCAGCAAATTAAGGAAAGCGCCACAAGCACGTTACTAAGCGACGAGTGTGTATTTGGAATCTAGCCGAAAAAATACTCTTATAACCATTCCGTTTGAAAACAAAAACAAAACATTTCGTTTCCTGAAATGGTAAGAGCAGAGAATTGTTTAATACTGTTTTCCCAAGAAGCCCATCTGCATGTCGCTCGAAAAAATACGTTGAAGTGTATTTTAAATCCGATTATTTAATACGAAATTACTAAACGTGCGCCCGATATGAAGATACATGGAAATCACACACTTTAGTTTACGTCTGTCGATGAAATGCCATTACGGTGCACTCCAGCACAGCTAAAAATGGCTCTTTCTAAAGCGTTGGGTCAGATACATACGTACTAATGTACTCGGGGGTCCCGCACTGAACATTACTACAGACTTTGCACCGATAAGATGTTAGGATCATTGCTTAAAGTCCCATAAATACGTGCAGTACGACGAGGACATTACACGCCAGTTGAGAGTACTGCGTAGCGGCCATGGCGCATTTGAGGCTCATCGTAATGTCGTCCTTACCGCCTCCGCGCTACTTGGGCTCAGACGCAGGAAGCCGCTCCAGGCAGGCGGGCCCCTTAAGCTAGTCAATCCCCGCCATATTGCATTTATGGAATTTTCACCTCTACTTGCATTACAGATTTTGTATTCTATTTTAGACATTTATTTGCACGGGTTACAAAATATGTGTTACTTTACTAGTATCACATCTTCCATCGCACGAAAGAAAAAAAAACCCGTTATTTCTCGCCAACAGCCACTAGTCAAAAATTAATAATGACTGTGTAGCTGTAACAATGTTATAAAGCTTAGGAAGCTATCATTAATGCTTTGCCTTGCAAAAAACTTCGTTAAACATTCTTAAATGGAACGTACAGCACAAAATATACAAATCCAAGATGACAGGTGCTGACATGCCTTAAGTACAGCTGACCGCTTCAGCTGTCAAGACGACTAGTGCGCCGTCTTATTACAGACCGGTCATTTGATTTGCACAAGAAAGATCAGTTTCACTTCTGAGGCGTCTCTAGTGTGGACAAGAACACTTGTAATCGTATACTGCGGGGTGCGCGAAAATCTTTTACCCAGACGTTGGTAGTTCGCATTCTAACATCTAGATGACTCAGTTTCATGATGTAATTGTCTTTGAGTACAAGCATGAATACCGTTGTGACATTTCATTAAACGTCTGTGCGAAGGCGTGTCTGCTGTGCGGCTCCCAGTTCAAGGTGAATTGGGTAAAGTAATTTAGTGGGGGGGGGGAGATTGGCTTGTCGTTTGGCGATGACAGCGATTTTGAGGATTGGCCGTCCGACATGCTGTCTGGAAAACGTAACAGTCGCACTCAAAGACTAAAATTTTGGTGCGATACGTACTGGAAACGAGCTTGTTAGGTTAGGTGGTGGTAAAAAGATGAATAAAGTATATTGTAGAAAGAGGTATTATTAAATGTGATTAATGGTGGCTAATGTGTATAAAAATTGAGAATGAATCTTCAATTGACTTGATTGAATGACATAAGCCAATGTTGTGTATTTATTCGTGTGAAGGCTAGTGTTAGTTGGTTAACCGATTTGAACCGAAGTGTCTACCCCCCACCTAATCTAACCTATCATAAACTAACTTACCCTAACCTAATCTATCCTAAACTAACTTGAGGTAACCACCAGAGCGTGGCTGTAATGAAAAATTATCCACGCTCTGGCAAATGTACGGGCAGACAAACGTGTTTGGGATTTACCGTCTCGTGGTTACATGCAGTTATAGCTGAAGACAGCTCGACCCTGCCCCTGGAGGGCCCGAGCTGGGTGACGCAGTGAACTCGCATTCGAGGCTACCTCTCCGCTGCGGGCTATTCCCATTCCGGTTTTCCATGGCTTTCCGAAATCATTCCAGACGAATGCTGTGATGGGTCCTTAACGCAGGCCGTGGCCGATTCCTAGTTCCTGCTGCCTCAGCAACTTGCTCCGTCTATAATGATTTCGCTGTCGATGACTCGTTAAGCCCTGTCTGCCTACCTACCTAAAGGCGGTTCACAATAAAGTGGACACTTTTGAAATCAACCTAAGAAAAATGTCACTGCTCCCAACTGCATATATTTGTACGGGTGCACTGAGTGGCATTCGCTCAGTCAAGTTGGTAACGATGGAGGGAAAGTAATTCTATGTCTTAAACGTCGAATTAAAAAGTTGGGTAACAATTTGTGACAAATTAAATTATTTCTTTCGCTTTCTGTTTTATAATGCATCAAAATGTAAGAATTATCGGATTTGTAAAATATTTACTTTTCTAATCATTTTACACGGTTTCACTTTACGGACGCATGAAAAAAGTGGCAAGTCCAAGGCAGCGTTAATTTCACATAATGCGGAAGGATACACAATGTGGATACAAGTATATCTTAAGCAGGGCTTTCAAAATTGCTCAGTTTAACACTAACAGCCTTTACTTATGAGGGGCTATATACAACTTTGTATCTCAGCACCCATGAATTAAGACATTCCAGTGATGGGCAAATACCGTCTCTTCCTTATCTTAGCATCTTTCGGGGAGTGTATCTCTCTCCTTATGAAGGACTTCTCCATACTCATTATTATCGTCATCAGCATGTGTTCTTTGAATGATACTTGCAATGGGGAAAGGTCATTAAATGATAAATTGCTACGGACGTAACGCCATTTCACAGCTATGCCGCCAAGAAGAACACAGAGACACGAGCATTAGCCAAGACTAGCGGCTGACTACAGATAAGTTATTTAAAACAAAAAGTAATCCCACAAGAAATTCAGCCAAAAATTCTACCAAACTAATCCAATCCAAACAAGACGAGAAACAAACAAACGAAAAACAAAGAGAATTCAATTTATACAATTACACGCAAAAGAAAACTCTAGACGACCCAACGAAGACAACACAGACGAACACAGATGCGAAGAGAAATATGCGAGCTAAAAACCTGATAGAACAAAGACAGCACAGAAGAATACACGCAGTTTCCTTGGCGAGTTTTCGTGTGTGTTTTTAATTTTGACATGTGTGTTTTCCTTGGCTACACAGCTCTGCAATGACGTATGACTGAAGTAATTTTTCGCTCGATCATCATCAGTTTCATCTTGAAACAGAGGCGCTGTCGATGGCACGCGACAGCCACTACACTCTGTCCATTCCAAGGCGGCAGCTTGAAATCACTCCGCCTGTCCGCGCACTAGAGAAGTATTTGNACCTGTCCGCGCACTAGAGAAATATTTGCTGTCTCACCAGCCATTAACACGTGTCATGAGCTACCAGCTGTCATAATCACGGCATAAATGCTCTGTTTATTGTATGTGAAAGCTGCTCACGGTAAACTGAACACTTTTGAAAGCCCCGCTTAAGATCTACTTTTATGGACATTGTTCATTCTTTTGCCATGCATACAATTAACATTGCCGTGGACGTGATCACTTCATTCGTGCAACTATCAAGTTAAACGGTCGAATTATTAGGAAGGTGAATATTTTACAAATATACATATTCTTACATTTATATGCATTAAAATACCAGCAAACAAAAGAAATAATTGCCATATTTACAAATGTTTGCCAAGTATTTTTACTTCAAATGTATAACATGGAACTACTTTCCCTCCGTCCGTCGTTACCAACTTTACTGGGAGCATGCTGCCCAGTGTGCCCTTTGAAATATACGCAGGTAAGGGCAGTGACATTTTTCGAAGACTGGTTTCAAAAGTGTTCAATCAACCGCGAACAGCCAATAGTTATTTGTAATGCAGGAAGTTATTTACACTTGGAGTCAACACCCGTCTTCGACACGACGTGACCCACCGCGTCCCGCAGTCTCGCACAACACTGGTCGCTTGACAGGTGTTTACTCCGATACAAAGGCGTAGCGTGGTCAGACTGCTCGCCTAGACAAACCGGGCTCGGTTCCCGGCGAGGTCGCTCCCGGATGTAGGAGTCGCGCCG
>NQII01000639.1:313361-332128 GCA_002778355.1 Clitarchus hookeri
GGGGGGGGAGGCGGGGGGAAAGTGAAAAAAGAAAAGGCGCGCTACGTCCTCTTTAGGAAATTACACTTTCCACCCGCGGCGGGGGAAGACGGCGACGAGATTCCGAGGCAGCCGCCGGGAAGAGGAGACTGTGTCGCCGACATCGTCGTCACAGCTGGCTTCCGCACTTCAAGAGGGAGAACAAACAAAAAGAGGGGGAGAGAAAGTCCGCTACCCCACTGAAGGCGCCGCCGTTCTGAAATATACCTTTGCTTGTTTACCACTACTGCGATTCCCGGCTCACTTTTGCGAGATTGTCAAATCGTTACCCTCGTTGTAAAACGTCGTAGCTATAAAAAAAAANTGCGATTCCCGGCTCACTTTTGCGAGATTGTCAAATCGTTACCCTCGTTGTAAAACGTCGTAGCTATAAAAAAAAACCTGACATTTTAAAGGACTATTTTCTTCTACAAGGATATTCCTCCGCCTCACGTAAACAAGGGATAACCCACCGCATTTGTGCGCACTCACTGTAGTAAAATTTTGCATAAGAATTATGTCTTACCAAACATTACCAACACGCCTATTTTCTCCCTGATTTTATTCAAATTAGTGATATATTATAATTCACAGATAAAATATAATTAAAAGTTATATTTAACCAAACATGAGGTACTTGTATATTAATACATGTATAAAGCGCCTGTGATACACGAGGAAGCAACCAAACAAATCACACCTGTGGTGATTTTGTTGGATTCGAAAAGTGAGAAGAAGCCGCGAATATTCTGTAGCTTTGGTTTAGACGGCATTTTTATGCTTTTCCAAAACAACATTGTTGTTGATAAGTTTTTCCGCGTGTCACTATCTTAAAAATTGAGGACAAAAGATGCCTCCGGGTAGATACAGTTGATATTTGTAATATNTGCGATTCCCGGCTCACTTTTGCGAGATTGTCAAATCGTTACCCTCGTTGTAAAACGTCGTAGCTATAAAAAAAACCTGACATTTTAAAGGACTATTTTCTTCTACAAGGATATTCCTCCACCTCACGTAAACAAGGGATAACCCACCGCATTTGTGCGCACTGACTGTAGTAAAATTTTGCATAAGAATTATGTCTTACCAAACATTACCAACACGCCTATTTTCTCCCTGATTTTACTCAAATTAGTGATATATTAAATATTATAATTCACAGATAAAATATAATTAAAAGTTATATTTAACCAAACATGAGGTACTTGTATATTAATACATGTATAAAACGCCTGTGATACACGAGGAAACAACCAAACAAATCCCACCTGTGGTGATTTTTCAAAGGTTGGATTCGAAAAGTGAGAAGAAGCCGCGAATATACTGTAGCTTTGGTTTAGAGGGCATTTTTATGCTTTTCGAAAACAACATTGTTGTTGATAATTTTTTCCGCGTGTCACTATCTTAAAAATTGAGGACAAAAGATGCCTCCGGGTAGATACAGTTGATATTTGTAATATNTTTTTCCGCGTGTCACTATCTTAAAAATTGAGGACAAAAGATGCCTCCGGGTAGATACAGTTGATATTTGTAATATCTACTGCCATCATACAAAGTTAAGTTGGAATTGAGCACATGGTTTCGACGATTGAACTGTGCTAACACAGGTCTGAAACTGGGTCGCTCTGTGAGGAATTTAACACTCGTTAACCTAAACACTAACATTCTTTCTCTCATGACACCTGCATCAACACAAGCATATTATTATTGGCCATTTTGTACTCATTATCAACAAGGCGTCTATTGAATAAATTATTTACATTTACTGCCTTTAAAAGTGTCATACCAATACAGCAATACAGTATACAAATAATAGAAAAAAAATTATATAAAAGATTTTGTCAGCCGACAGCTTACTTCTACTTTTATGCAGGTTAATATATATATATTACATTAAGTGCATACAGCCATATAGAAACTACCCACAGGTAGTTACATAAAAAATGGTAAAAATGGCTATATCAGTCTATAGATTGTCTGGATACTCTTTTTGTGTAATATTGTCCCCGAACACTCATTTTCTCTCTACTGATNTATATCAGTCTATAGATTGTCTGGATACTCTTTTTGTGTAATATTGTCCCCGAACACTCATTTTCTCTCTACTGATAATATCGTGGAGTGATAGCATTAAACTCGTTCCCAATTTGCCGCAACCCAAGGCAGGTTAAGATCAATTATTTGTAGGTTAAGAGCAGTTACTTGTTGAGCACAGAAAAGACGATAGCTTCAACACACCACACCACAAGTTCAAAATGCCATACAGTACCACGTTTCTTTCGGCGCATATGGTAAAATACAGTTTTTACTCCTTAAATGGATTTGCCTCTAGTCATACAACAACGGCGAATGCTCTACCTTTAAAGACAGCAGAACTCGCCGGCAGCTGGCAAGCATTCGCCGACAAATGAGGTGAGGCGATATTCGGCAACGAGGCAACAATAGCTCTGAGGTACGGTGAAGTCTTGTTCTCGAGCGGTAACAACACGTCAAGTCTGCTCCATGCACATCGCACAACTCCCTAGCCCCACCACACACACAAAGGCGCGCAACTCACAGCACCACGAGCGGCCGTGAACCCAAACCAACTTAATACAAAATGTCTATCCTTCACATGTAAATAATAAATACATAACAATCAAGTTCAATCACTATCATAGTATTACTTACCTGCCAAATTGGGTGAGAATTGTTTTAATAGTTATCGAGATATAATGTAAAATATTTATTTATTTATTTTGAGTTGTTTTCCAAAATGGCAGACCAACAACCATCTCAAAATTTAATTTTTACTTGATTTTCTGCCAGTATGCAAAATTTGGTTGAAAGGTTTTCGAAATATGACATATCATCCAACATTTTTTAATGGCTGCCATTTTTTAAGTAAGTGCTCTATGGGGTGGAAAACAATAAATGTCAGGTGTCCTTACTAAGTATTATGTGTGTACCAAGTTCGGTGAAATTTGGTTCACGCGTTCAAAAATTGGGAAAAAAAAAAAAAAAAAAGGGGGGGGGGAGAGACACGCACAGAAACACTCATACACACACACAGTGATCTCATATGACTTTCTTTCCTTCGGAAAGTAGACTAAAAACAGATACTAGTAACTTATTGTTTCGGTACATATGAGCAGGACCTCTGTGACGTACCCAATAAACATAAACAATAACATGGCTTTATACAAGACACATTGTATTTTTATGATATAAACGACGATAATAATTTATGTCAGCTTTTTGATGAAATATTTAGAGGTGGTGTTCTTAGGGTATCCAAATCATCATTATCTTCGGCTTAAATCTCGTTTTCAAGTAAAATGGGAGATGTTTCTATAGTAAGTCGATCAAAGCCGTGTTGTATCGTTCTTTCCTGGCCATTGTTTGTGTATATTACGGTGGTTACCTGTGGTATTCTTTTTATTATTAGCTTTTATAATGGAGCGTTGCCCCCCTTTGGATCTAGGCCTGCATCTGTTCCCAAAGTAAAGCGTGATTCGTCACCGAAAACAATATGTTGCCAGTCTATAACATTCCACGTTGCTCTCTGCTGGTACCTCTCGAAACGACGGCAAAGGCGTTGGGATGTTAACAAAAAACTTCCAGTTTATTGGGATTACAGATTAGTCTGTGCTAGGCATCTGGGAATGCTTCTGGTAGAGATATGATGCTCAAGTGAAGCTGTCACATGTCGCTGAATGGTGGGCATGGAAGCCGCTGGATCTGTTCGAGCATATCTGGCAAACTGTCTTCCCTCCTGATGGTCAATCGGGGTCGTCCAGAACCACCTGATTTTATACGAGTGATGTCCCAACGACCCAGATGACTGGCAATCCGGCGCATCATCGCCCTTCCTCTCTCAAACTCCACCTGTTGTTTGTATGGCTGTCTCGTACGTCTTCTCAGCATGCCTACCGCGCATTAGTCACGCCTGGAAATTAGTGTGCGTGAAATGCCACAAGTGTGGTTCTGAGTACTGCTTATATAAAACATATGGAAAGATTCAGAAACGTCCTCGTACCACGTATGTATCCTTTGATGTTTCTATTCACTATCTTTCACGGCTAGCAACTGATTTTACAGGATGTGCAAATTTTAATGTCGATGAGTGTACTACCTACATATTAACACACACGAAGTGTTCAAAAGCCACACCAGTCTATTTGTTGCTCCACAGTATTGATGTAGTATATTATATTAAGCTGTTACTGCCAAAGTTTCGGTGCGCCATTGCTCTGCCAAGCCGTCTATTGCTCGCGAACATACCTCGACGTGAATGACATCTGTCAAAAAAGTTGACGGAACGAGCCTGAGAACTACGGACTGAGTTGCGGAAGACAATTTCCTGAGCACCACCCCGTTGCTTATTTTCCTGCTGGGAATATTTAATTTAAAATGTTTTTCGTTATTTGCATACTATAGACTTTAATGACACTATAGTCATGAATATAAAATTAATATAAAACTTTAGAAAAAAAAAGTGATAAGACAGGAGACGCTTTCCAGTAAGTTGGAGGGAGTTATTCTTAGGCCTATTTGATGTGTTAATGTTTGCGGAAGGAGGTGGACGTGTACAAAACAGTAAGCAGGGCTACCACACATCAGACTGCCACGATGGCTAGCCGCAAGTAGTGCAGCCAATAACTGCACGTAAAAAGTCTGCGTGGGTTGACCAATGACGCAGCAGCGGTTGGCTACATCAGCAGCTGTAGGCCAAGAGGATGGAGTCGGGAAATCTGTGAACATCATTTCTGAAAATGTTGTTGCACGTGTCACGTTTCCTTCTTCACCCCCTCCCCAGGGCCGTGGTGGCTGAGCGGTTAGCCTGCTCGCCTCTCACCAAGACGAACCCGGTTTAATCCCCGGCCGGCTCACTCCCGGATTTTCGCACGTGGGAATCGTGCCGGACGATACCGCTGGTCGGCGGGTTTTCTCGGGGATCTCCCGTTTCCCCCGCCCTTTCATTACGGCACTGCTCCATACTCACATAAATCACTCTCATCGGCTCTCAAGACCTCGCTGTTAAGAGCAGCCCAAATCTCTTAACTCACTTTCACCCCCTCCCCCCCTACCCACACAATGATTTTGGAAGGGGTTATGTATTCCCACCCTCCACCGTCATAGAACCCAATGATGCCAGTGAAATAAATTCCCATGTTCTTAGATCTACAGATTATACCAGTGTGTACGTAGCAGGCCTACTATTACTCGAAATACCGTAACCATACTAATACAGAAAAACTCAAGTCATAAAATAAGAATAGTATGATTTCGTAGCTTCCCAGTCCCAATGGGCATGTCCGTTAAAGAATTTGAATTCATACAATTTTATTAATTTTTAATTGTGTCTCATAATTAAATTTTATTACTTGCTTTCTGATGGGAGGCAAGGCTTATGAGAAGAGGCAGGTCTTAAATAAAAGCTTGAATAGTGCGGTGTATATCATCACACTATATCATTACGGAGCTGAACGACAGAAATTAAACTATTGTTTTCCTTCGAAATTCTCTGTATCCTGATGGAATTTTAATGCTAATTTCATTGCTGCGTTACCTTTCTTTTTACATAATTTTTATGACATTTTTGGATTACAACTGATGATAATAAAATAACTCTCAATTTCAAAGCGTATATGGTGACGAACAAAAGTTTTAATATTCCACATGACTAATTTAATAAAAATAAATAAAAACTCAGACCAAACGATGGTTATGGTAAAGGAAAATTGACTTTCCATCAGCCAAACAGAAAAATGCGAATTCCGGGTGGGCGAAGCTGCAGGTAGAGCTTGTTCAATTAAATATGCAATTCCTCAGATGTTCTATAAGTGGAATTCAAAGTTGCAAAGTTAATTTTTTCTTTACGTTAAGGATTTTTCCGCAGACACGGAGCGGGATGAACATTAATGAAAGTTTGTTAGCGATGAAGTCTACCGCACCAGTAAAAAACAACCGATTGTTCTTTGGGAAAATAAGCCTTCCCCATCAAACGTTTGTGCACCATGCACTTCACCTGACTGGGACATATTTCTTAAATTAATTTTTAATTATGTATTTATTAACTTATTGGGCTACAAAACATAAAAACAAATTTTCGTAAATTATTATATTCTTGATAAAAGAATTTCTAATTCCACGACGTGATCTTGCAACGAAATATCAGACGACGGTGAGCGAATGTTACACATTTTAACAGGACGTAGACAAACGCCCTACGTTTGATTCGGCGAAAACCTAACCGACGCGCGGAGGCAAAAAAAAAAAATTAACTGAAATGAAGCGAGAACGGCAGAAACGAACGAACGGCAAACATTCGGTTTCGAGGAGAGTTCGTTAGTTGCCAAGGTCGAAGCGCGTGGTCACGTGTGTTAGTGTTCCCGTCAGGGGAAGAAAACTTATTAGCCTCGCACCCTCCCCGCCGATAGGCGGCCAACGGCGGTTGCACGGGCCCGGGACCCGGAGAAAGGCAACTAGATTGAATTTTCCAAGCCGAAACTTACACGCGGTCGTAAACCATGGCCGTAAAACCCCCCGAGAGAACCAATCCCACGTTTCGCTTTCCCATACGCGGCAAAGAGTGAGAGAGACAGGGTGGGAATGACAAGAAGGTGGCGAAGGGGAGGGGGGAGAAAAACTCATCTTGTAGAAGTCGTGCTTCTTGCCTCGCGTTTACCGATTCGCGCGCTCCCAAGCGTCAAGGTGCCGCAACACTCCGGGCGACCTTGCGTGGCCGGGATTGCCCCTGGATTTCAATTAAACTCAAGCGTGTATGCCACCACGATGGAATATTCCATGCAAGCCTGCGTGGCCACTGGTATGGATGATTCTATGGAAGATTTGGCCGACTGCTGGCCGTTTCGTAATTGGTCGTGTGCAATGTTCGATGTAAGGTTTCGTACAAGGTTGAAATTTTAACCAATCAGAAAGAGAGTGGTGGAGTAATTTTGTTTATTTTATTTTGAGAAAGAGCGTAAAACTATTAAACACGAATAAATAGTAAATAAAAAAACTACGAAAATGTCTACTGATTCTATTGTGTGAAAATTAAGGTAAACATCCATGTTTATTTAACATACAGGTAGCAGCTATAACAGCAAAACTCTGTGCTTAAACGCGTACTGCTGAAGTCGTGAGTGAACATTGTTCCTGAACCACAGTTGCATAAGTAAATAAAAAAATGCACTCGTCTTTACTTGCGCCGCAACAAGTGTCGTTGGACAGGTTATTCCAAAGAAACCTCTATAACTGCTTGCATGCAGACTCGGGTGGTAGGTCTTGTGGCAGCTTCTATCCGAGCCTGTACGGAAAATTTCATCGTGGCATACAGGCTTTGCAGTGTAGGTTGTTCACAGGAAACTGGGCACTTTTGAAAGCCCTGCTTAAGATCTACTTGCATGCACAATGCGTATTCCTTCACCATACGTAAAGGGTCGAGGTCTTGAGATCCGACGAGTGTGAAGCAAAGCGAGTATGTAACAGCGCCGGAACGCAAGTGCGGAGGAAACGGGGAAATCCCCGAGAAAACTNGTGGCAGCTTCTATCCGAGCCTGTACGGAAAATTTCATCGTGGCATACAGGCTTTGCAGTGTAGGTTGTTCACAGTAAACTGGGCACTTTTGAAAGCCCTGCTTAAGATCTACTTGCATGCACAATGCGTATTCCTTCACCATACGTAAAGGGTCGAGGTCTTGAGATCCGATGAGTGTGAAGCAAAGCGAGTATGTAACAGCGCCGGAACGCAAGTGCGGAGGAAACGGGGAAATCCCCGAGAAAACTCACCGACCAGCGCCATCTTCCAGCACAATTCCCACGTGCAAAGATCCGGGAGCGGCCTCGCCGGGAATCGAGCCCGGCTCGCCTTGGTGGGAGGTGAGCGCTCTAGCCCCTGCACCACCGCGGCCCCTACAACAATGCGGACGTACATTAAGGTAGCCGCTTGGTTGAAGGAATTTTGCGCGTCTGAGGCCCAAAAGCGTGGGAGCGCTAGGGGCGACCGAGACATGCGCATCAGCTCTCTCATCGCCCCTACGCGCAAAGCACTGAACAGGCGTGCAGTCTTGCCCTCGACAACGCGCCTCTATGACACTTTCAGCGGAGACCCTACGCTTTTATGACGTAATACTAATAAAGCTTTTATGCACATCCCTATTACTTAAATGTTTTGTACCGGAATGTTCATACCTTAAAATTACCGCGAAAACACCCGTACGAGTCATTATTTTCACTATCACAAAAATATGCTTTAGAGAGAAATGGAGGAACTGGAAAACATCTACAGACGCGTAACGTTTCTTAAATGCTATTCGTAAACAGACCTTACAAAAACGTTTTCTTCTGGAGCTCTGCACGCCGTTCGGCGGCCTACCCAGGCGGCCTGCCACCTTAATATGAGGGCTTTCATCGCGTGTAACCAAGTCCCACTGTTACAGATCTGATTTGCGTTGCACTGAGCAGCGACGGAAACACTGCACGCCTTGGGCGTAGGGGCGATGAGGCACTGGGCGTGCCTGTTAGTGTCGCCCCTATCGCTTCCTCGCTTCGCTCTCTTGAACGCTTCAAAAGACCACGCAATATCAATTGGATTTTTAATCACGGATTATTAATCAGCAAGAACTAACGAAAAAAGTCTTCTCGTGTTATTACTCTAAATATTAACGTTTTCGAGGAATTCGTGCATTATTTTCGGAACCATTAAGTGACTGCAGGTGGCAGGCAAACAGCATTCGTCGCACGTAATGTGATCGGGTGTGGTATGGCAGGTGTGTATTAACAGACGTCTGCAGAACACGCCATGTTGAAGAACGTTCGGAAATGCCGCCCCATCCCTCAGTACAGGCCGAACATCGCCACGCCTCTGGCGTGTTGAGACTTTGCTTCACCCCTTTTGCAGAAGTTCACCGTTTTCATGTCATAATTTTGGATTCATAATAATTACCGACAATGTACGATTGTAGAAAATTTACATTTTACGAGTTAGGTAATATTGTTGAGCTGAAATTTAATTGTGTGTTATCTACTAGTTGTAAGAATTCCTAACACATTTGTATTTTATCAATAAATTCGTGCTTTTTTGCTAGCAGAAAATAACGCACAGTGGAAATGAGATACAAAAGTATTAAAAAACTAGTAAATTGTAAATTTTCTATAATAAAATATTTTCAATAATATCTTTGAAACTGAAATTGTGACACGAAAACGAAGAATTTCTGCAAAAGAGGAAAAGCCGAGCCTTAACACGTGCGCGTTCAGGCAATTGGCGAATAGAATAGAAATAAGTAATTGCTATTATGACGTTAATTCGACATAAATGCTTCATTTCGTGCAACTGTACCTGTAATAGTTGCTCGGTTTTACCGGATGGGGTATGCTTCAATTTCCAAAAGTTCACTTGAACAGTTCACATAATGACTATGTCCATGCCTGCAAGAGAATGGAAACCGTATGGGATACGAAGAGTTATTGAGAAATCTATGCATAGGCTGTTCACGGAAAAGATCGCACTTCTGAGGCCCTAGTTCCTTTTTTCTTTTAGCCATTTTTTAATCCTTTAACCACCTTTTTTAAATAAAAATTGCTATGTAAGTAATAAACACAGTGTGTATAATCCACCACACTCTCAAGTCAACGTCTAAGGCTAACATAAATATATTTATTGACTATTATTCCAAATGAGAGGGCTTTCAAAAGTGCTCACTTTACCCTGAATGGCCTATAACTTTTCCAATTTGACAGCGAAAATGCAAAAAAAAAAAANCTTTCAAAAGTGCTCACTTTACCCTGAATGGCCTATAACTTTTCCAATTTGACAGCGAAAATGCAAAAAAAAAAAATAACAACGGAATTTGTACCTTTATCAAAGATGAAATGCGAGGAAGTGCAATGAATCGGAGAAATCNAAAAAAAAAAATAACAACGGAATTTGTACCTTTATCAAAGATGAAATGCGAGGAAGTGCAATGAATCGGAGAAATCGGGGGGAAATACTACCATGTTATTTCGTCCAAACTGGCTGTTAGAGTGGCGTGATGAAGGATTTTCGAATTGAGCGTTCATTTCAACTGTTACAGATCCCCAGCATAGCATAAAGCTCGTCACTGGATACGTTTTTCTAGCGCGATACCGGGAGTAAATAATGCAAAGCTGCAACTTCGCAAATATAGCCATGTTTACATATTTCTTTTCGACGCTAGTTTCTTCTTCGCTTGATGACATGTTTACGACTACAGTGAACTGCGAACTATCTCACGTCGCAAGTGCACGAAGCAAATACACGACAGTCGACTGATCAAGGCGGAGGGGGTGTCTTCATGGGCCTTGTAGCAGCAAGTTAGTTTCAGACAGCGAAGGCAGTCACTACTCACCGGTGTGGTTGTAACTTCGTATATGATGCTCCTGTTTTTGTCGAATAATTATTCTCTTCGCGAGTCCATCTCTCCGTAGCGTTAGCGCTCATTTAAACACACGCATTTCACTAGACGTGTATACTAAATACTAGATGCCACTGGGAAATTTCCAAGTTTTATTCAATTCACCCAGTGAAACCTACGCTGTCAAAATTAGTATGGCTGGTGAAGTGTGCCCAGGGGATGCAACCTTCAGTCACTCGTAGGTGGACGACGCACGTGAACTTAATTAATAACACGCGGACGTTATGATACATGTAATTACGAAACACGTCATTAAAAACTATTATTCCTTAAATAAGTGAGTGAGTGAAGAGATTTGGAAGGCTCTTAACATCGAGGCATTGAGAGCCGGCGCGGGTGAAGCGAAGTAAGGAGCAGCGCCGGAATTCAAGGGCGAGGGGAACGGGAGATCCCCGAGAAAACCCACCGAACAGTGGCGTTGTCCAGCACGATTCCCACAGCATGTGAAAATCCGGGAGCGACCCCCACCGGGAATCGAACCCGGTTCGCCTATGTGGGAGGCGAGAGTAGTCTAACCACTACACACCGCGGCCCCTTTTGAATAATTTGTTCAAATTCGAAGCACAGGTTAGAGCGCCGCTGTAGGATTTCCCGGACCCTTCCGAATAGCCTACATGAGTATTATGTTTATTTCTTTATCAATTAGCTTGAATTAAATTACTCGCAGTTTTTACTTTCNAGTTCGCCTATGTGGGAGGCGAGAGTAGTCTAACCACTACACACCGCGGCCCCTTTTGAATAATTTGTTCAAATTCAAAGCACAGGTTAGAGCGCCGCTGTAGGATTTCCCGGACCCTTCCGAATAGCCTACATGAGTATTATGTTTATTTCTTGATCAATTAGCTTGAATTAAATTACTCGCAGTTTTTACTTTAAGCTCTCCACTGACAATCGTACTCGTGGCGAGTAGCGGGCGACAGTTGCGATGTTGGCCGCACGTAGGTTCGTAAGTGCAGCTTGCGATCATCACCGCTACGACATCAAACTCCGCTCACTTCGGGGTGCGCTACACACCGACAAAATCGCTTCTCGACAAACCCAATCTTGCGATATGTAACGTTCGTATACCAGGATTAACCACTGAGCAATGTAAGCACGTGCTTTAAGGATCNCAGCTCTCCACTGACAATCGTACTCGTGGCGAGTAGCGGGCGACAGTTGCGATGTTGGCCGCACGTAGGTTCGTAGGTGCAGCTTGCGATCATCACCGCTACGACATCAAACTCCGCTCACTTCGGGGTGCGCTACACACCGACAAAATCGCTTCTCGACGAACCCAATCTTGCGATATGTAACGTTCGTATACCAGGATTAACCACTGAGCAATGTAAGCACGTGCTTTAAGGATCTAGGGGAAGGCGGTGCCGATATTTACTATGGGCTGTATGGTGCAAAATTGCAACTGAAATAGGTCCCACAAGGATGTATCCCTTATCTATGCTAAGGATAGAAGCAGATGTGTTAACGTAAGTTCGGTCTTGAGGATCTGATAAGACTTGGTGATTACAAAATGTAGGATAACACTTTCCAAATACACTAACGTTTGTGAAAATTGCAACACCAAAAATGATAGGGCCTACATGTGTTTTAAATGAACTTTATACCACAGATGAGGAACATTGCATAATTGATTAGGATTACAGAACTGTACATGATCTCTGTCCTTGAGAATTCAGTATGGTGTGAAGCCGCTACATGCTGCAATCAGAGCCCCTAAACGTTGTCGCATGGAATCAAAGAGGACCTGGATATGTTTCTGGGGAATGTCCCTCCACGCAGTTTGTATGCGAGTCCGTAAAGCATCAACAGTGGTTGCTGGAGGTTCGTGACGAACAAGTCGCCGACCAACCATATCCCAGACATGTTCGATGGGCGACATGTCGGGCGAATGTGCAGGCCAGGGAAGCAGTGGTACCAGTCGTTTATTGAAGAAGGCTTGCAAATTCCTCGCCACATGTGGCCGGGCATTGTCCTGCTGAAATATGGCATGTGGAGTCGCCTGAAGGAAGGGCAGTACCTCGGGCTCTAGAAACCTCCCTGATGTAGCGGCTGCTGTTAAGATTGCCCTCAATACGTAGGAGTCGAGATCGCATGTTGTATACACTTGGCGTTTGTCCACTATGCTGCTTCACAATGCAGGCTGCCAGATTGCGGTCACCACGGTAATGTCTAACGTGTATGCAGCTATCTCTGTAGGACAGGTTGAAGCGGGACTCATCCAAAAACACTACATTTTGCCACTCAGCACGCCAGCGACGGCGTTCACGTGCCCATTGCAGTCTGAGGCGTTTGTNCATTTTGCCACTCAGCACGCCAGCGACGGCGTTCACGTGCCCATTGCAGTCTGAGGCGTTTGTGGTTTCTGGACAGTGGAAGCCGACGCAATAGCATGCGTGCCACCAGTCCAGCCCACAATAGACGGTGTCGAACAGTAGACACAAACAGGNTGGAAGCCGACGCAATAGCATGCGTGCCACCAGTCCAGCCCACAATAGACGGTGTCGAACAGTAGACACAAACAGGTCCACACCCGTTGCAGTGCTCCAGTGTCGAGTCAACACTGTGGATGAGGCTGTACGGTCCGTTACGGTCATGCGGACAAGATGGTGGCCATCCCGTGCTGTGGTCACATTGCGTGGTCCAGTACCCGCCCGTCGCTGCGTACGACCCTCTTCTATACACTGGTGCTACACACGCATCACTGTCGTAGCAGCATGGCCCTGTACGAGCCGAAATGTCACGGTATGACAAACCCGTTTCCCGGAGACCGACCAATCTGCCCCATTCGAACTCTCACATGCTGATATGGCACCCTTCGACATCTATGAGGCATACTGGCACTTGCTTTCACTTTGTTTGACGGCTCTTCACTGGATGAACTTCATTCTGGGTGTTGCAATTTTCACCAACAATAAAAGTGTATTAATTAACGAGAAGAATTAAAAATAAAAAAAACCTTGTTTTCCATATTAATGTACGTTTTGTCGCATTTATAAAAATTCTACTTTTAATTTTCAGTTTTATTGTTTATATTTTGAGTTATAAATAGACTACGGGCGCACCAAAATCGCAAAGGTCGTAATCCGGCCCTGGGCGCCGTCATGCTGAAACCATAACTGCCTAGTAAAACATTCTCCAGCAGCTGTCAGGAGCGGGCCGTAACATTTTTCAAGAGTATGCGTACAATTTTTTGCCCACCCCCTCCCCCCGCACATCCAAAGTAAAAATATTATCAAACTCTTACGCAGTTGTGGTTTATACTTTCTGGAATATTGGAATGGGTCAGTAATACAATAGTCACAAGTTTTATTCTTACATTTTAAAATATTTTATTATAATTAGGACAACCTGAAATAACAATGAAAATTGACTTCAGACATTTACTTCCATGTCATACCNAAATATTTTATTATAATTAGGACAACCTGAAATAACAATGAAAATTGACTTCAGACATTTACTTCCATGTCATACCACAGCACAGCACTCAGGCGAGTTTAACAAATAATTGCAGCTAGATGGGTGCCAGTCATAGTATCATTTTGCACAAAATGGAGGAGTCAANAACAAATAATTGCAGCTAGATGGGTGCCAGTCATAGTATCATTTTGCACAAAATGGAGGAGTCAATTCATCTTTGAATGGGGTTCCTTCTGCTTCTCACTGTGTGAGTGGGCGAAGGGACGAGTGGTCATACTCCCTGCCTCCACACCTCCTACCATTTTTGCAACACGATAACGGGTTTTGCTAGTTGTTAAAAGTGTGTTTTAGTAAAATTATTTAAATAAAATTGTAATTTAAGTACACTTACAAAAAATTTGCCCAGTAATTATTTTCATGTATTCACTTTATGTACCAAAACAGATTAATGGTCCCTTAGACACTCCCTTTTGACTGGCGCCTTACGCGGCCGCTTACTTTACTTGTATCATGGGCCGGCCCTGGCAGCTGTGCTATCGGTGCTCAACANGTAATTTAAGTACACTTACAAAAAATTTGCCCAGTAATTATTTTCATGTATTCACTTTATGTACCAAAACAGATTCATGGTCCCTTAGACACTCCCTTTTGACTGGCGCCCTACGCGGCCGCTTACTTTACTTGTATCATGGGCCGGCCCTGGCAGCTGTGCTATCGGTGCTCAACGAACCAACGGANTACGCGGCCGCTTACTTTACTTGTATCATGGGCCGGCCCTGGCAGCTGTGCTATCGGTGCTCAACGAACCAACGGAAAACAGCAGTGTTAAAATTCTTGGAGATAGATGGGAATGGCTACACGAGATGTTCTCAGAAAACTGCTGCAAATTGTTTACTATATGGGTACTGTGTGGATATTCCTGGTATTAAAAATACCGCCACGTGTAAAGCAAACTTCGTCCCACACTGTGATGGCAGAAAAAACATTGCTGAAAATTGCAAATTTGTAACAGAGGAGGATAATCGCCCGGACCTGCTGCTTCGTTAATGTTGCTTTGGCGACTTGTTCAGAATATGTTCTAGGCAGTTAGAGTATGGTTAAAAATTGCCAGACCACTTTAGTAGCTTCATTTCCCTGCTTTTATATTCAAATATCAACTCTTCATCCAAATCTGTATGAGTTCAGAACATAAGTATGTATGTACATTTTATAATACTGAAATTATTTAATACACTTAATTAAAATGCAGTTTTATAACTACATTAACCTTTGCTTCACAATAATGAAACAATTTCTACTTTATTGGTTGTGGTGTAGTCTGAGCGAATCAGAGTACAGTAACTAAGGGTTGAAGCATGTTCAGTCTGTCTCTCTCACTTTGTCTTTTGACTTCTTGCGACTACTAGTACATACACCACGAGGAGTACAAAATTTTCCATTTTTACACCTACAAAAACTAATGGCAGGAAATTTGTTCCTGTTCTCATGAGGTTGACAGTTCTGAAGTTAGTTGACAATCCAGACAATATCACAGTGATGACAAACAGCACAGTCCCAAAGCAACTATGCAGAATTTGTGGTGGTTTCAACCTTGCAGAGAATGTAAATGAGTCAGACCAATCAGCTGTTTCAAAACTTCCAACAGCACAGAATACCACAGCATGAAATGCAACAGAAACCAACAAAATACAATAGACACCAATGGAAACCATTAGAAACACAACAGAANTACCACAGCATGAAATGCAACAGAAACCAACAAAATACAATAGACACCAATGGAAACCATTAGAAACACAACAGAAACAAATAGAAATTACTGAGACTACAACAGAAGCCACTAGAAACAAACAGAAACCAATGGAAAACATTGAGACTACATTGAGACTACAACAGAATGGAATAAAACCAACAAAATACAACAGAGACCAATGTGTGCTAGCAGTTGGAATACTCTCCACTAGAGTTAACTCTCAAAAATGTATTTTAATATGATAATTAAATGTATAATTTCTGTCCAGATAGACAAGAATCACAAACAATTTCTTTTTTGTGTTATTGAGTAATATAATTCTATTAGAGTATTTTAATGATTTAATATTCTAACATATTATATTCTACACAAATTTGGAAATGAAAATGCCACTACTTAAAAAAAATTCATTTTCAAACTTGCTACTAAAGCTTAAGTCACAACACAACAGAAACAAACAGAAAGAATAAGAAACCAATGAAAACCACTGGTAATACAAGAAAAACCTCCTACCGGTTGTTACAGGTACAGAAACTTACAGGTACAGAAACCAACGAACCACAGCAGAAACCAAAACAAAACACTAGAATACAACAGAAACCAATTAAAACAACTAGAATCCAACAAAACCCAACAGATAATGTGATAGAAACCATCATAACACAATAAAAATCAATGGAAACATTAGTTTATAATTAAAAAAACAGACAGCAACACAACAGCTTAGACATACAAACCAGTAAGAAAATTGATTTTATTTTTTCTGTTGTAAATTTTGGTATGGTAGAGAGTATGGCAAATATTTACTTTAGTTGTATTTATTAAACCTGAGACAGATATATTTTACATAATTTGTACTAGATTTGCATCTATACCCAGCACAGAAATTCTTGGCCATTTAGTGTCAACATATCAACTACCATTACTGAGCCTCGTTGCCTCATCTATTCTGTCTCTTATGTAACTTGGCAAGATTTTGGCAGTTCGACAAAAGTAGGGCTAATGTTTACTTTTCGCCATCAGCTGGTGCATCCAGTAGAGGTTGTATATTTTATCAACATGCTGTCAGCTAATCCACTTGCCACTGNTTTCGCCATCAGCTGGTGCATCCAGTAGAGGTTGTATATTTTATCAACATGCTGTCAGCTAATCCACTTGCCACTGAATTGTAATGCTAAACAAATTTTAAGGTATTTTAGGCTGACATCTGAATAAAAAAATTTGTAAGTTATAAAACGAATGTCGATTTTTCCACATTCGCGAATGCGAATGCAAATATTCACCTCCGACATTTGCGAATGTGAATGNTACCACAGCATGAAATGCAACAGAAACCAACAAAATACAATAGACACCAATGGAAACCATTAGAAACACAACAGAATCAAACAGAAATTACTGAGACTACAACAGAAGCCACTAGAAAGAAACAGAAAACATTGAGACTACATCAGAATGGAATGAAACCAACAAAATACAACAGAGACCAATGTGTGCTAGCAGTTGGAATACTCTCCACTAGAGTTAACTCTCAAAAATGTATTTTAATATGATAATTAAATGTATAATTTCTGTCCAGATAGACAAGAATCACACACAATTTCTTTTTTGTGTTATTGAGTAATATAATTATATTAGAGTATTTGAATGATTTAATATTCTAACATATTATATTCTACACAAATTTGGAAATGAAAATGCCACTACGTAAAAAAAATTAATTTTCAAACTTACTACTAAAGCTTAAGTCACAACACAACAGAAACGAACAGAAAGAATAAGAAACCAATGAAAACCACTGGTAATACAAGAAAAACCTACCGGTTGTTACAGGTACAGAAACCAAAACAAAACACTAGAATACAACAGAAACCAATGAAAACAACTAGAATCCAACAAAACCCAACAGATAATGTGATAGAAACCATCATAACACAATAAAAATCAATGGAAACATTAGTTTATAATAAAAAAAAACAGACAGCAACACAACAGCTTAGACATACAAACCAGTAAAAAAAATTGATTTTATTTTTTATGTTGTAAATTTTGGTATGGTACAGAGTATGGCAAATATTTACTTTAGTTGTATTTATTAAACCTGAGACAGATATATTTTACATAATTTGTACTAGATTTGCATCTATACCCAGCACAGAAATTCTTGGCCATTTAGTGTCAACATATCAACTACCATTACTGAGCCTCGTTGCCTCATCTATTCCGTCTCTTATGTAACTTGGCAAGATTTTGACAGTTCGACAAAAGTAGGGCTAATGTTTACTTTTCATTTATGTATCCTTTCGCCATCAGCTGGTGCATCCAGTAGAGGTTGTATATTTTATCAACATGCTGTCAGCTAATCCACTTGCCACTGAATTGTAATGCTAAACAAATTTTAAGGTATTTTAGGCTGACATCTGAATAAAAAAATTTGTAAGTTATAAAACGAATGTCGATTTTTCCACATTCGCGAATGCGAATGCAAATATTCACCTCCGACATTTGCGAATGTGAATGCGAATGCGAATGCGAATGCGAATGCGAATGTTGGTTTTTCAAATATAGCACCAAAAGCGTGCACCTACAAACTCGAATTTTACCACGCGTTTAGAACTGGCCGGCCGGGCAGCCATGTTAAAACCGAGAGTAGCCCATATGCCCCGACTCTGAAGGAAGTAAACAAATCGTGATTGCTGGCTTACTGAATAAATTTAGCTGCTAATAATGTTTTCGTAAAGATTTAGTTTGAGGTTACCTTGACGCGTACCGCTCATACCTACCAGTAGTGGCGACGCTATTCTTACCCACGCCGTAAACCGATGGCCTAACGACCAGAGGAATCCCCGAGCTCAAACCAACTGCACCTGTCATGTTGCCTGACTCACGACGTGGCGCTGCGAACGAGGGGAGTCCCAGGCATATTATCGCCCCTCGCCACAAGAAATTACAAATCAGGGAAAAACAGTGCACCCCGCCTACCCCTATCCCACCGCAAACACGGGAGGGTAAGCCCCGAGTTCTATGGAAAATAGAACAGATACGTATATATACAGGAGCCACGGAGGACAGTTAAGTCAGTTACGCGACAGTTAAGAGAGTTACGCGAGAGTGAAGGACAGTTGAGGTCAGTTACGCGAGAGTTACGAGAC
>NQII01000639.1:332845-407989 GCA_002778355.1 Clitarchus hookeri
TAACAAATTACTACGTACCCTGCTATCCACCATCCTGTATAGTACAGGTGGGAGCAGCGTCGAGTCAACATACTTAAGTTTTGTTTTTAACTTGTAAAGACTCTATTGTTGTAATTGTACAGTGATAAGTGATATTTCAAAATTAAGCGGTCGTGTGTTAGCGAAGTTTGGACTTATTTTACAATATGTGATGCTGAAAATGTGAAATGCAATAAACAATACTCGCGCAAAGGAAGAACAAAAAGTGCTATGAGAAATCACCTGGAACGAAACGTATTTTTGATCATATTACGAAATTTCTTATCCCTTTTACTTTTGCGAAATGCTTCTACAACAAGTGTTCTGGCCTCCACTTTGCGACAATGTACGAAAACCGACCTGAAACAAATGTCTTTGACTGATTGCGTCGAAAAAACAAAAAAAGTGGAAAAACTTTGAGAGAAAAATGATTGTGTTAAACACAGAGGTATTTAACGATGGCCGACATACTGGTGAAAATATAGCTATAAAACTTGAAACCATGTTGTCACATTGGGAAATGCATAAAGAAAAAGTGCAATGCATTGTTAGAGATGGTGGCACAAACATGAAAAAATGTATTTCCTTGTTATTAATTAGAGACATTGATTGTTCGTCACACCAAATTCAGCTGGTTGTCAAGGAAGGGCTTAAGGCACAAGATTCCGTTATAACAGTGATTGCAAAATGTAAAAAGATGGCAACACATTTTCATCACTCAAATGTAGCTCAAGATGAACTGGCTGCTCTACAAGAAAGACTCGATCAGCCAAAGCTGAAAATCATACAAGAGTGTGCTACAAGATGGAATAGCAGCTTGTATATGTTAGAGCGTATTTTGAAAAACAAAGATTCGTTATGTCTTTATGCTTCCCAGAATAACAAGATTTCACAACTAACTTCCGAAGAGTGGATTATTGTGGAAAAAATAATAACTTTACTCAGACCTTTTGAAGAAATTACAAAAGAACTAAGTGCACCCAATATTTCTGTATCCTCAGTAATTCCATTATTGTCCACTTTAGGAAAAATTATTGGTGAATTTGATGTGACCGACGAATGCGTTGGGAATACGATTTTAGTTCTTAAACGAGAACTATGTCGCAGATTTTCCCATTTGGAAAATGACGTATTCTTTGCTACTGCAACTTTTATTGACCCGAGATAGAAATTAAAATTTTTCAAAAATTCTTCAACCAGTGATCAAGTTGTGAAAAATATTTTAGAGTCAATTGGAAACGATGAATCAAGCCTATCATCTTGTTCAAATCCTAAGCATGACAGAATGACTACTCATCGGATTGAAACATCTGGTTCCAGTGCCAGTCTGACAGAGAAATCTATATCTTTAAGAGACACCATGAAATTGCTGATGGATTCCAGCGAAAGTGAAGAAGAAGAAAATGAATGTACGAACCCTATAGAAGTTTTGATAAAAAAAACCATCAATGAATATTTATTAGATAAACGTGTGGAAAATGATGTAGATCCACTTACATGGTGGGCGGTAAATAATAAGAAGTATGGCATTATTTCTCCCATAGCCAGGCAATATTTAGTAACACCACCCACTAGTGGGGCTGGCCTTCTTTACACACCCCACCGAAATAGGCTGCAAGGAGAAAAGGTATCAAAACTTCTATTTCTGAAGTATAATATTCCTCTACTCTTATTTAATTACTAAGTGTTTCACTTAATTGTGCTTAGATATAAACAATTTTTCATAGTTTTATTTTTCAATTTCGAGAAGTAATGTTTAATGGATATCTTAAAAATTACATAAATAGTGGGTTAGTATTAGTACCAAAGTTAAAATTAAGAAAATGTTACAAACATATTTGTTTTAATTGAAAAGAAGATTATTATATTGTTTGTTTTTCTTCACAATATATTTTTAACTTTATTCATAAGAAGTCGATTTGATTTACAACTAAGCATGATTACTAGTTCATTAAAAGATCTCACATATTTGAATAAGATACCCTTTAGGTTGCATAAATGCATATTGTTAAGTGTTTTTACAAAAGATCTCATTTAAAGTTGATTTGTATAATTAAAAAGGTTGGGTTATATCTTATTCCATTGTTTTGTGTTAAAGCAGTTCAATGGTATTTGATCATACAGTTGTGTTATAATATAGTTTAGAAGTTTTAAGAAATTACCTGCCTTAATTTGATTTTGCTTAGGTAAATAAGAATAAAAGAATATCAAGAGTGTGTTTCTGTTATGTAATCTAGTGAATAACTACAAGGCTGTTTCCCAAATATCATTAAAATACACTCTTTTACATAAAAAATATGTTAATAAATAAAAATGTCTTAATCATAGCAGTTGCATTATTATTAATAAACATTTTCATTTTTCATTGCCAAATACATTCGCAAAATATTGGCATCATTTTTGCGAATGCGAATGCTCAAAAACATGTGAATATTCGTTGCATCACTAATACAGATCGTTTTATTATGCATTTCATTTTGAACACCTATACATTACTACTTTATCACGAAATTTAGTTTGTAACACTAACAATTGCTGTTTTGTGACCACATAAACTAAAATGTTTTAATTAATCTAGAAACACTTTCTTATCGCGTATTTTCTGCTTGTCTGATGTGCGTCCGCAGTGCACTCTGTATAGTCAATGTAATATTAACTTTTGTTTGATTTGTAAATGTCAAATTGCCACTCACTGACTGTCATAATCTTGCTGTGTTATATAAGACAGACAATATCAAGCACCTCTCCAGTCATGTCATGAAATATTAATTTTATTTAATTAAAATTAATTGCAATTATATACATAAGAAGGGACATTTCAATAAAGTAGAAAAATAAATAAATGAAGCACACATTCGCTGTATTCAGGAGATAACTCTCAAAAACCTTCTTGAGGAGACTAACAGCTACATTTTTAGTTTACATTCATAGCAAAAATATTTAATACGTATGAAATATTCATTTACTTACAGTTGTGAGTAGCATAGAAAAAATAATGAACTTTTGTTGATGTAGCTTGTAATAGTATTATTTTGAGTACTAGGTTGTCTGTGATTCGCTCAGTCTCTTTCTACAAGTTCGCAGATCTAAGTGTGAGCCAGGAAATGAGTGGCCCAATCACAAATGTAACAAGTATTAGTGTTTAAAGTATATCCTAGCACCACTTGAACTTTCAAAATTCTCTGGTCTCTACATACACACAACTATTTACTCACGCATGGCCACGATCATTTCTTTGGAGGAATTTCCTCCCTTTTCACCAAACTCTAACCCCATTCTCAAAAGACAGTCTATGTTAACGTAACGAAAAACTGCAACTCGTTTCCTGACTAACCATTTATTTTAGGCGACACGGATATTGCTTTTGACGTAGATGCAAATCTGTTGTACTGAATGCTAAGACACAACATGCTCTTGCTGTTCAAACTGTTTGTTTTGTTTAACTATACTTCTGCGATATTCTTTGTTCGATAATTTAGTTAAAAAAAAATGCAAACCAAAAATTGTAGATCGACCTTGTTTGTGAACCACTACCCTTCTGAAAGTACTAGTGTTAGCACAAAGTTTACTTAGCACCATAATTTTAACGAAAACTTTACATACAAGCAGACAAGAAACCGTGAGAATTATTCAAAGCCTGTCACAGTACTGGGACTAAACACTAAGACACCAATGCTGGGTGGCAAAAGGCAGGCACACTACACAGTATCTTGCATCAACAAAGTATGCCAGACATTGTAATCATGTGCTTTTAAAGCAAAGCGGGCACATTTAGATATAACTACGAAATATGATTTCCCTTTCAGTGGAAACACACATCAAATNTGCTCTTGCTGTTCAAACTGTTTGTTTTGTTTAACTATACTTCTGCGATATTCTTTGTTCGATAATTTAGTTAAAAAAAAATGCAAACCAAAAATTGTAGATCGACCTTGTTTGTGAACCACTACCCTTCTGAAAGTACTAGTGTTAGCACAAAGTTTACTTAGCACCATAATTTTAACGAAAACTTTACATACAAGCAGACAAGAAACCGTGAGAATTATTCAAAGCCTGTCACAGTACTGGGACTAAACACTAAGACACCAATGCTGGGTGGCAAAAGGCAGGCACACTACACAGTATCTTGCATCAACAAAGTATGCCAGACATTGTAATCATGTGCTTTTAAAGCAAAGCGGGCACATTTAGATATAACTACGAAATATGATTTCCCTTTCAGTGGAAACACACATCAAATCCTATATTCTGAAAAAATATTTGGAAGTTCATGCACTCTCCCCTTGCTAATGTATATCACAAACAGATAACTACACACACCTAGGATATTCACCTGATATTCAGCTCAATTAGCCTTTTAACGAGAGAAATTAGATGAAAAATTTCACAGTTTTTTTTTAGTGCCTCTGAGAAACATTTTGGTTTGACTCGTGGCCGCTACAACACTGCGACCTAAGCAACAGTGCACAGCAGTGAAAGGCTAATGGCACCAGCTACAGGGACAATAAATTGACGAACCTTGAGCGGCCTAGAAGTTTCTGAAGCTCGATGACAATGAGGTCATTTAGAAACAAAAAAGCTCCTCGGAGAAGCAGAGACGGAAACGGAATCGGCCATAATCTGTGGAAAGGAACTACCCCAGAATTAGTCTTAAGTGATTTTGGGAAACCATGGAAAACCAAAATCAGGAGGGCCAAACAAGGATTCGAACCCAGGTACTCCCAAATGCAAGTCTGAATGTTTGCCACCACATCACTTGGTGAGGTGTGGTGAACTAGCATTTCTGTGTAAAGGGAAAGGTTTTCAGACATTTCTCTCTGGTTACAACCTTACCTTTTCCGTTTATTTTATTATTTCTCTTACAATATCATAGTATCACCAAGTGTTATCTCCTCTGTAGCTCGACTTTAAGTTAAACTACTTACTTCTAAGCAAAATACAGCAGCAGAGAGCAGTAAAAGCTGACCAGTTCTCACTGCAACATGGGCAAAGGCTATCCCCGAGTTTTGCCATAGTGTAAAAATTCCAAGAAAGGTGTCTCCACAGGAAACCATCCTGGCGAGGTGTGCCACTCAAAAGACAGACTCTGTGAAATGGATGCCACTTACGCCTTGCTACCAATGTTATAGTGAAATGCAAATGAGAAAATAATGTGCAGAAGTCAAAAACATGTCAGACGAGTTGGGTGAGTCCATTATCGCTACAGGAAGGGTTGGGGTTGTTCAGTTCAGTAGTGACAGCCGCCAAGAGCGGTTAGCGATAGCTGCTCTGTGCGTGCATATTACCTGTCGAAAAAACGTAGGTCGCGCAGCGCGGTAGTAGAGAGCTATGTTATCAATTTGGTGTATATAGCACCAGCTGTGTCACAAGTGTTTTCCTGCTTCCAGCAGCAGGCACTCAAGAGAACCCCCACCCCCTCTCGCTCTCTCTCTCTCTTGCGCTCTCTCTCTCTCTCACTCTCTCTCAAAGCTACGTGAAGATTATTGTCTCTATTGAACTATACCATACTCCTGACTTAACGAAAAGCACATCTGCAGCTGACCAGATTTCACTAATAGGGAATTCCTCCAAGATAAATACCCTGCTTGCCCAGAAACAGTGGCTGGCAAGACCTCTCGAGTAGTGCAGCAAGAACGATGTTAGGCCGCACACCAACCCCTAATCTAGAACTGCAGTAGTGTGTATGGAGCTCAAGTACATAAATACACAGCAAAGTACTGTTGGATAATAGTTTCTCTTAGTATTACACATAGCCCTATAAACCACTGAAGTATGATAAGACTGTATAACATACCTTAATCACCTATGCTACTTCAGTTGTACCACCCAGAGAAACACAAGTGGAAAGCAAGCTAGTAGTATTTTCATCTAACAACAAAAACCTCAACCAAATAGTATTCAAAATAAAAAATAATACATCCATCAAATAAAATTTTTTTTAAGTACAAATTTTTAAAAACAGCAAAGGAAAATTTACATGACTGTTTGTATTGTGCAACATGATTGTGTGTAAACTGAAAAAGTGTAAAAATAATTTTAACAGGTTTTTAAAATATATAATTGAATTGTCATGGTTTGGAAATGGAAAATAAAACCCAATTTACACATAAGCATAATATTTATCATAACAGAGAAACATACAAATAAATAATACATTAAAAAAAAAAAGCAAATTCACCGACACTGAAAACTTTGATCTACAAAAATAAATTTCACAGACTGTAAAATGAAATCTTACCAGTTTACGAGATCAGGTACAATGCACATCTGACAATATTTTTAATGTTCCATTCAATGGAATGGCCAATCAACATAATAATTCCTGGTAATCATATTCAATGTCCTGTTATCATTTCTCTTGAACCATTTTACAAAATAAACCCGAATGTCCATTCCATCTTAATTTTAACACACAACCGACAGATACATTTGACGAATTTTGGTTTATCAGATCTACAGAGTACAAAAAAGTAACAGAACTTCACTCATCAAGCATGCCCATATATGCCAACAAATTAATGCAATGTTGAAATACTTTTTGACAACTGAAATACTTCAAAAATTGGATTCCCAAATAACAATCAAACAAATAAAATCTGTGACAATTCACATGAATCTTCCATTCAGCTATTTACACTTTTGTATTTTTTTAGTATATATACATAAATACGCAGTTCATTATATTTGTAAAACCGGAACACTGTTAAATGTTTTGCCCTAACATAATTCCAACCTTTTTTGTAAATGTTAATCTAGGACAAATCCAAAATTACCAAGAAGTAACACATGCAGGAAAACAAAACCTGCTCTGGTAACGGTTAATTTCATATCAAATACGCAATAGCAAAAAAATTATTAACCGACTGTAAATGACCAAAAAATAGCGAGTTACATACAAAATCTAACCTAATGGAAATGTAGATTTGGTAAACCTTCTATTTCTGGTATGTTATTATCCTCTTCCTGATCCTTAGATTGTAGCATGTACATAATGAAGTAATGCCAAGATGTGTCAGGCTCGTTTTATACGCAAAGGCAAACTAGATCTTTGTATATAATAAAAAGTTTTTGTAAAGTAGCAAGGAAAAACCATAACGAATTCATTTCATAATCCATAGTCTCTAGCTATTTAGCAGGTCTGTGCCTAAGCCACACTGGCCCCTATTACTATACAATGCAAAAAAATTAAAATATAAAAAGTAAGCCTTACTACTGGAATATCACAATTTCTTAACCTTTCAGCTGCTATTTTGATTTACTAATTATTTAAATCTTAATGTTTAGAATGAGGTTGGTATTAACTACGGCGAACATATCTTTATTGTTGTGCGGGCCATTATTGTATGTACATACCTGTCACTTTACTAAAAATAACTGGGATCATACATCAAATTAACAAATGTCTCTTTGGTAACCAAGCAGAGGGAGGTTAAAAAAAAATATCAAATTTACACTGTCTTCCAGAAGGTAAGAAATATCATACATGACCACATTGTAATTAGTGCTAATGGAAAACTCACCACAAAATATTTGTCACAGTTTTTATGGTCAGAATTTTCTATATATGGATCTTTGGTAATATATAGAAAAATTAATACACAACTGTAACACTAAATTAGATTTTTCTAACTTTAAAAATAAAACACGTAGTAAAGTTACCCAGTTAAAGAAAATGCCTGAGTTTTCATTTTCGTATTGTTGTACAAAATTAAATACCTACTTGCGACAGGTCAAGAACTCAAGATCAATGGTTCCCAGACTTGTTTTAAAAACTAGAAATACATGACGACATACTCGATTCACACATTTACAGATGATTTTGTAACTAGTACATTTTATAAAACATTCATAAAATAGTTAATTATAATAACAAAACACCGAATTTTCACTTGAATTCACTCATTCAACAGAATCTAAATTATAACTTAGGCCTTTAGTGGCTCTTCCAACATTGTTGAAAGAGACACCAAAATTTCTTCATTCTCAATGCATTACAAATGCTTTAAAATTCAAATTTCACATTTATAAAATGTACTATGTTTTATTCTTGTAAAAAAACATTGGATTTACACACTGTGCTTAAACACACATTTAATACAAGAGTTAGCATACAATCACCATGAACTGAAGTCAACAGCTGTAGTAATGGATACTATTTGCTTACACCAGAAACCTCCACATAAAAGCATTTAAATACTCATTACACGTTACGTTTCTCCACGACATTAAAAATTAAGCACATAACATTTTCCTTATGCTTACATGTAAAGCTTAAAGATACACTTATAATATTATAACATAATTTTATACACGATTTTGCTGTACTTACAGCTATTTTTAACTATAGATGCCTATTATGACATGTTGGTACTACAAAAAACTGCAAGTTTAAGTAAAAATAATCTGCCGGATCGCCACACATCATCTACATAAACACTGTTTGCACTGCACACACCGCTAACACCTTTTCCGTACTTCACACATGCTCGGATAAATTAACACGGACATACTAGCAACTGCTGCTAATACTGTACATTTCCCAAATGTTGCAAATTTGAAAGAAGGCACAATGTCATTTTTATAAAATCGTACAATTTTTACAAATGTTCATTATATTTCCAGGACATTCCAGGCCAAACAACAGCCTGGTTGCCGGTGGATAATAAATACCTAAAACACCATTATCAAGGAAGACTAGTATTGGTGGTGGGTAATGTTGTATTTTGGTCTTATACCACAAAGACACAAGTTTTCCTTTTAAAAGAACCTCACTTCTTAAATGTTAAAATAATGCATACCAGCGAGAGTAGTATTCAACTGGCAAATGACAAAAAACACACATTCGTAATCGAGAGAGGACACTAATCATAAACAAAATTGTAAAATACAACCTGGTAAAGCAAAACCACTGAAGCTTGAATTGATATTTCTCCACTCGTCTGCACCCAGGACAATGGAATTATAATCAAACTTAGAACAAGACACGTACTCCTCCTCCAGCTACTACATAGCACATACTATGCTAAATTCCCTGGAAGCAGAGATAATATGCTGTATTTCCTTGCAACCTCTAAAGCACCCATGTTGGACTGCACTACCCCACAACCTTTACTAATACTATCCTTTGCTGGACTGATAACCCACCACCACTTCTACACACAAAAAAAAATCTGCGCTGAAATACCCACACCCTTGTATGCATGTAAAGCACCAGTAATACCACCTGGGATTAACTTTACATTTTAATTAATACCGGTAACATAATGCAACTTAACTGTACCTATTTTCGTTCCAGGGACAGATCTAAGGGGAGAGTTAAAGGGCTTTGAACCCCTCCCTTAGAGCTTGATTTTACACTGGATAAAATCAGATTATTCCTGAAACCAAGTACAGTGTTAATAATGCAGCATTAATGCATACACATCACAGTAACAGGAAATAGTAAAAATTATTTCAATGGCCTACCCCACTAAGTACTGATGATGCAAGGCATTTGAACATATGGCATACTGATAAGCATGTGGTTTAAACATACTGCACACAATCGCATCACTCAAATAGTACCCTCCTTAATGGGTCTCTAGATCAAAACTGTTCCACTCTATTCACCTTTGAAGGAAATTCACAAGTTTGAAAACCAACCGAGTTGCTTATTCAACTGACAAAACTTTTTTTCTTAAAGAGTTATGGTACAACTCCAGCCCACATTGATGGGATCACACTAGAAATGAAACCGTCAGTACAAAAGAAAAAACCCTTCAATGAAAAACTTGAAGGTGACTTCCAAACTTTATTACAAGCACGAATATTCTATTGCTCTATAAACCTTTCAAAAACTACTTTTGCCGAAACCATATAAAAGATACGATTGCTTTTTTCATAATTAGTAACATATTTAAGGCAAAAATCACAGAAATTACTTCTGAATTTATAAAACATTCAGAAAGTAATTTTCTTAAATTATTCTAAGTTATATGGGTTATTCAAAACTTATGCTTCATGTCAACTATTTTAATTAAATAAATAAATATTAAAAACTAAATATTATTTGTATTTTATAACTTTTGTGGCAACAATTTCTTGCACTATTAAATTAAATCAAATAATAATAATAAAAATAATAATAATTAGGAACAGATAAATTATTTAATATGTCAAAATAGGAAATCAGGCCAAATTAATGTTTAAATAAATTATCTCCTACATTGCATTTGTGTGGACTGATTCACTCATGAATACACATGCACATTTTCATGCATATCACCAGCTACCAACCATGAAAAATTTAATTTTCACACAAAAATTGGGTTCCTGAATCCTTTTGTATATGCTGAAACCTTGTGAAACATTTAACCACAGTTATGCACTGTATGATATCAAATTGCTGAATATGCATTGAAGCTGTTGGTGTTTGTGTTTTGCTACTGCAAAACCAACACAGTAACACTTCTAGTCCCAGAGCGACACATTCTAATATCTCACTACCACATACACTGCTTGGAACCACAAAATAGACTATGATGATTGTGAGCAGTGCAAACAAGTGCCTCGTCACTTCAAGTCAGCACTATCTGTATGCTAACTACAAACACTCTGCACTATCACTATAAATAACACATTCTAATAACATTTTAAATACTTTCTAAATGATGCCGTCTAACTTGAGCAACAAAACATACAGCTGATACTGGCCGCTAAAACCCACAAATACAATTTACTAAAATATTTTAAAAATAACTGTATTTTAACGGATAAAATAATAATTTACAAAATTAATTTTACTTAGGAAAAAATTGCGTACTTCAATGTTACTACTGAAAATTTAAGGACCCATACTCTGTATCACATAAAAAAAAAATCCTTGCTTTCAGGTGAAAATGTACATCTGAATTTACTTGTTCTGCTCAGAGCTTGTTACAAATGAATAATTGTCAAAAACAATAATTACACAATTCTGTACTGTATAAAACTACAAGTTTTATCATCCAAACTAACATCTTACTTTTACCCTTATCTGATGTAGCTTCTGTTAACAGAACTATAATATTAAAAAAAACTATGCTTTAACATTCNGAACTAACATCTTACTTTTACCCTTATCTGATGTAGCTTCTGTTAACAGAACTATAATATTAAAAAAAACTATACTTTAACATCCTATGACGACCGAACACAAAAAACTATCTTTGATAGCACCCACACTCTAACCAAATTTACATTTATTTTTGTAGTTGTACATATAAATTAATGCTGATATATATAATCTATGTTCACTGTATTTATGTTAACTGGTTTATTCAAAAATAGTTACACAACAGCTATCAAATACAAAAATTGGCATGTGTTTCTATACATAAAACCACCTTAGGCATGATTAGAATTTCAATATTACCTAAATTGCAAGCATTTGGTAGTCAACTCACCATGGCAATCCAATCTGTATACTAACACCACAGCATTAAACATTTTGTGCCATATTGGAAGTGAAAATCTTTGAGTAGATACAGAGTTTTAATAGAACAAATATACTGTAGATTATAAATTGTGGAAAACTACTTCATTTTATTGCTTTCACAGTTCAGAACACCCAAGGTCACCAATCTCAAAATTACATAGCATTCCTTCCACACATATATTTTTACATCTTTAGCAATGATTATAACACCGATAATATGCACATTNCCCCCCAAGAAACCACAAAGCACACAACAAGACAAAACGTTCATAGGTTTTTTTTTGCAATAAAAAAAAGTCTGGCAGTGCTCATTCTTCAAATTTCAAAATGCACGTCTTTGCTTCTATCATCATGATGAACTTTATCAGCGACTAATATGAATTCCTCAGAGGTTAACCAGCTGCATACAAATTAGAGAAGACAACTTGTTCCACTTCCTTAATTAATTTGTGTTTTCATAACTAATTCCATTAATATATACAGGCAATTCTACTTTTGTCTTTCATATTCAAATCCTTAAACCTCAAAGATATGGTTGCACAACACGAATGTACTCATTGTATGGACATGATTACATTATTTTTCATCACGACTTTGTGAATACCATGTAAAGTAACATACAATTGACTGTATTCATGTGCAACTCACATATATAAGCCAGTAATAAGAGAAGAAAAACCTTGTATGTTAAGCATATGTAACCAAATGGAATCCAAAATAAAAATTTTATTAATGTACTGCATAATGTAAAATGTAACTGTTACAATCAGCTTGCTTTAATTATATTCATTTTTATAAAAACAATACCAGATATGTGGTGCTACACTGGATTTATACATTACAGTTGTTGCAAAGCCCAAACTTTCAAGGAACACTGTAACAACTTTCAATAATACACGAGAAACTACATGAAGTTGTTAATAAGCTCAATAAATAACCAGACATTGTAGTGTTGCTTAAGTTAAAAATCCACACAATACCATCTTGCTGGTTGGATGAAGTTTGAAATTAAAGCTGGCCTCCCTCCTCAAATGTTTTCAAACTAATCATTCAAATTAAATCTGCTGGCCAAAATGTAAATTTCACTTTTACCATTTTCATTGGCTGCAATGAATATTATAATCCATTCACGGTTACTTCACACTTTTCTGAATCCCTGCTAAAGTTCTACTTCCAGGATATTCCTCCGCCTCGCGCAAACTAAGCTTAACCGTGTCTAGAAAATTACACCAAAGAACAACGCACTGATTTCCTGAGCACTCAGTTGTAATTATATTTTGCATGATAACTATTTCTTACTAGGCGCTACCAACACACGTATTTTCTCACTGTTTTTATTCACATTAATTATAAATGAAATATTATAATCTATAAATAAAACTCCAATCTAACGAAAAACAAGATACTTTCATGTTGCAGAGGTATATAACGCTTGTGCTACATGCCATACTTAGGAAATAACTAAACAAGTCACGCACAGGGTGATTTTTCAAAGGTTTGATTTAAAAAGCGTGAAGAAACCGCGAAGAGACTACAACAGCAGAATCATGCACAGTTTAATAATTTTTTTTTTTTAACAGTGTACTTATTGCCTCATGTGAAAATTTCTTCTTAAATTGCAAGTTTACTGGTTTAAATCCCAGCCATGAATGCATTAGTAATTTTTTAAAATGAAAATTTAGAACAGTAAAGCTTGTAAATCTACCCCATAATGACTGTATCCTAACAAAAATTAAAACAATTTGCAGCAAAATTATGATTTTCTTATTATGCTTTGATAAGAGACTAAATTCCCCCTAAGTGGTGTGTTCAATTTCTCCTAGACACATATCAGAATTGTGTTGAAAAGGGTTTTTTTGTACATAAAATTATTGTGTTGTATCTATGCTCTAAGTTTTTTCTATATTTAACATAACTGGAAACTCAGTCTGGTTTGCTTGGTACTTCCAGCACTATCATATTTGAAACATACGAAAACATTATCTGATATGCAAAACTGTATAATGTTCAAAAGTGATACATAGTTGCCACAAATCTCGAACAATTTATGTTAAGTATTTCTGGTAAGAATTACAAAATAAATGTACGCACAATTCAACACGGCATAAATGTGAAAAAGAATAGCCACAACCAATAACACAATGCGACAATAAAAAATAAAATAAAAAACTACTAGTCCCATACTTGAAAATATTTTGTAATTTGCAATGCGACCTACGACGTAAAAACGACAACACAAGAGAAAAAAATTTATATTGCCTTTAGAATAAGAACCAAAAAATTCAAACGAAAGAATAAGTAACCACAACTTAAGTAGATTTCCACATTACCAATTAAATTTTTACACACACCTAGAAAAATTGATTTTGTTAAATTCCAAACCAGCACATTGGCACAACTATGCTTTTACTCTTCACACTTCCTAGTACCAGCTGGTGTTTAAAAAATGTTTGTGAATGAAACACAAATATTTCCACTTATGATTAGACACAGAGTTTTCACTTTGACCATTGAAAAATACTTTACAGTTATAACAGTCAAGGATATCAACTTTTTAGACACATGTTAAATTGAATTATTGTGTTTGATTACGAAATGGAATCTTAACAAAAGATTTATGTTGTTATATAAATGACAAATGGAAATGCAAAAATGTGGTTAAAGCTGGCGGGCTGTTCATACATAAGACAATATATAAATATTTTAATGTGCACTTTATTTCAGTACTTTTCAATGACAATTCAATACGGGCAGAATCCATTATCAACACGCATACATATAATACTTTAAAGGAGTGTGCCTTTAAATTGTGCTGCTTCTTAAACAAAAATTTAATATCACAATGCCTGAAAAAGTGAAGTAGTGCTTCACTAGTGGTTTCTCTCATTAGAAATTCAAACTTGCAAAATAATTTATATCTATGCCTCATTAATCNAAGTGAAGTAGTGTTTCACTAGTGGTTTCTCTCATTAGAAATTCAAACTTGCAAAATAATTTATATCTATGCCTCAATAACCCACAGATACAAAATGAGTTTGTTTACATAATTATGTGGCCATTTTCTTCACCTTGTATAAAATAAATAACAACAATCACATACTAGGCTTTGGGCCTTACGTACTCTGTTCCTTGTTTCCTGATAGGCTTGACTCATTTGCCAATCACAAGCTGGTTCGCTCTTGATGGGTTGAAGTGGAATGTCAATCCTGGCAAATCTGTTGTTCCTTCCATAAGAGGAGTAGGTTTTAAGTTGCACATGAAAACATGCGACCACATTTTACTTGGTTTGTAACCAACTTCCCAGTTCATGTTATTGGTATGTTTTATTATCTCTATTGCCACTCTTATTTCTTATCCTGTAATCTATAAGTGGGTATTGGGCAGAACTTTTTGAATATGATGATACCTTCCCATGAAATATTTTGCCATTGCCAACAATGCTTGCAGGCCCCCATGCGTTCATTAATTTTTGTGGTTATTTTCCTGCCAGACTGACCTACAAACAATTTCCCACATGAACTGAAAGCTTTGTACTTATTCCTGCTTATTCGGCAGCTGGTGTTTAAAAATTTGTAGAACCCAGAATGCCATCGATCTTGCCGACATTTCACGATAGTGTGCACGTCAAGGTTCCTGTAAGTACACAGGCAAGTCGCGGTGAGTGGTTCCTTTTGCGTAAGGCAGCACAGATAAGTTATTAAGATGTTCTTTTCTAGTGTTTTTGTATTTATTCCTGAAGTCGTGAGTAACTACCGGCTTCTTAGAGTAGCAGTTAGACTGTTTCATTACTGCTACAAGAATACTGTCCTGGGCAAACCAAAGAAACCTGGGGGAAATTTTGTTCTAATTCACACACATGAATGGAATACAGTAACATCTCATTATATCCCGTTCATAGTAAAGTGAGCACTTTCGAGTACCTAGTAACATTTTTCTTTCAGCTATTTTTTATCCTTTAACCATCTTTTTAAATAAAAATTGCCATATAAGTAATAAACACAGTATGTAGATACCACCGTACTCAGAAGTTAACATCTAACACCAAAATAAAATATATGTATTTACTCAAGATTATAAGGCTTTACTTTGGGCTAAATTTTAATTTTAAAGATTAAGATTTTTTTGCCATTCTTCTCAGTTGGCAGTACCGAAAATTCACAATTCCACGCAATTCTTAGNCAGATAAGTTATTAAGATGTTCTTTTCTAGTGTTTTTGTATTTATTCCTGAAGTCGTGAGTAACTACCGGCTTCTAGAGTAGCAGTTAGACTGTTTCATTACTGCTACAAGAATACTGTCCTGGGCAAACCAAAGAAACCTGGGGGAAATTTTGTTCTAATTCAAACACATGAATGGAATACAGTAACATCTCATTATATCCCATTCACAGTAAAGTGAGCACTTTCGAGTACCTAGTAACATTTTTCTTTCAGCTATTTTTTATCCTTTAACCATCTTTTTAAATAAAAATTGCCATATAAGTAATAAACACAGTATGTAGATACCACCGCACTCAGAAGTTAACATCTAACGCCAAAACAAAATATATGTATTTACTCAAGATTATAAGGCTTTACTTTGGGCTAAATTTTATTNTGTATTTACTCAAGATTATAAGGCTTTACTTTGGGCTAAATTTTATTTTTAAAGATTAAGATTTTTTTGCCATTCTTCTCAGTTGGCAGTACCGAAAATTCACAATTCCACGCAATTCTTAGCATTATACACTCGGACAAGTCGAAAAACCCTTATTTGAATTCAATAAACACTACGCAGCACAAGAAAATATATTTTATGGTTTTAATTTTTTTTTGGCATAGGCACTGTTACAAGGTGATGTGGATAACGTGGACAATTTGAAAATTTTTTGACTGCCTATCTTACAAGAATATTTTGAATATGGTTTTATAGAAAGAGAACATTCATTTGTAATAACCTAATTTTATATTTGATTTAGCACTTTTTGTGGGTTTTGTTTGTATATAATTTCAAGCTACATTTACACAGCATCTGGTGCTAATCGTTCTTATTGAATCAACTTGGAACTAGCCGTTTAATTTTTTTCCCCTGAAAAACAATGAGTTAAAAAATATATATATATAGTTCATAAATTGAGTAAATTGGTTAAAATCACGTTTCATAAATAAAATAGTTTATTCTGGCTGAATTTAATTCTATTTTGTGTTTTAACTAAAATTTACATGTTATGCATTGTAATAATTTGCATTTTGATGTTTTGATTTTATAACTATTCACCATGTAGTTTTGTCTATCATTGTAAATTAATTTTTTTAACCCAGTCGAAAAAGTTATGTGGTGCGAGTTTTAGTTGTGAAATCTGTGGGAGATAACATGTGTTCATTCCATGTCTTCCACTTTAAAACCTGGGGATATATTCAGGCAACTTCAGAAAAATTATGACGTAGACACTTTATGATTTTTTTTTAAAATAAATATTATAATAATATTTCTTGCACACCAGTGTTTCTAATGGGGTATAGGTAAGTCAAAGATGGGAGAAAGGGGAGTCCTTTTAAATATAAATTTCACCCTACATAGTTTATATCGTCTATCAAACTTCCAAAATCTGGTAATTTTTCAAGCACTTTGTTGCAGAATACGAATAATCCTACTCAAAATACTGTAAGATTCCTACTCAAATTAGTATTTTAATTGTTATTCCAACTAAACAATAGAAAAAAAATTAAAATTTGACCTCTTACCCAAAAGTGATAGAAAATCTTCAAAATGTAATTTACCAGCAATCATATTTACAAATCAACACTTACCATTACTACCCAAATACTCTTATGCAAAATGGTGCAACCGTCCTGAGCAATCCCGTAACTGTTTTGGGAAATGCCAGCTTGAGAATATGCACAATTATTGGATAATAGATAGGAATTGGCATGGTTTGATTAAGGCCATGTGGCCATCAGGCTATTCAATTAATTTTATTATCTAAACATTGCACTAAACAAGTACACTGTTTTATAAATTGAAGACACAAATAATTAGCACCATTCTTTTATTTTTTGTTTCCACAAAAGTTAATTACATTGGGGTAATTTTAGAAGACAATTTGGAATCATTCTTTGTAATTATTTATTGAAATTTCAAAATGGAAGTAAAACTTCTTGGTTACGGGTGGCCATCTGGTTGAAGGAATTTTGCACGTCTGAGGCCTAAAAGCGTGGAAGTGCTAGGGCCGATCGAGACACGCGCATCAACTCTCTCATCTCCTCTACGCACAAAGCACTGAACTGGCGTGCAGTCTTGCCAACAATAACGCGCCTCTACAAGACTTTCAGCGGAAACGCTACCATTTTATAACGTAATAATATAAATAAAGGTTTGATGCACATCCCTATTACTTTAATGATTTGCACCGGAATGTTCATACCCATAAATGACAGTGAAAACACCAGTTTGACTAATTTCACTGTCAAAAAAACATGCTTCAGCGAGTAATGGAGGAACTGAAAAACATATACGGACATGTAACGTTTCTTAGATGCTATTCGTCAGCAGATTTTACTCGGACACAGATGGTTTTTTAATAAAACATTTTCTGCTGGAGCTCTGCACACTGCTGCCACCTTAGCTCATTGAACAAANCACCGGAATGTTCATACCCATAAATGACAGTGAAAACACCAGTTTGACTAATTTCACTGTCAAAAAAACATGCTTTAGCGAGTAATGGAGGAACTGAAAAACATATACGGACATGTAACGTTTCTTAGATGCTATTCGTCAGCAGACTTTACTCAGACACAGATGGTTTTTTAATAAAACATTTTCTGCTGGAGCTCTGCACACTGCTGCCACCTTAGCTCATTGAACAAANGACACAGATGGTTTTTTAATAAAACATTTTCTGCTGGAGCTCTGCACACTGCTGCCACCTTAGCTCATTGAACAAACATGTATTTCTAGAAATTGTCACACTTATTTGATGCGTGACGCGTACTGACATATATAAACACAGCTTCGCCTCATCTTCACATGTCACCCCAGGCGAGGTTTGAACCTGAGCTTGCGCAGTCAACGCAACCCCGCACAGTCTCCCCCGAGACATAGCGGCTCTCACTGCTAAGGGAGGAGCTCCAGCACGAGGACACCCGAACTGCCAAAGGGCCAGCAATCGGCTATTCATATAGACAAGCGCATGGCCTAGAAACTTCAGTTGATTCTCAGCAGCTCGCTCCACCACCTCATGTGCTGGAGCTCTCTGCTACGACCACCTTCCTCAAAAATGACCACTGCTCTTCAAGAGATCTTCCAGAGCTTCAACCCCCTTAACACTCACTACCCCTCCGGTAGTGACACCCAAGTCCCTTCTGGACAACAGCATTAGAGTTAGTTAGGATTAGTTAATATTATAGCTACCGAGCCACATCTGCTCTTGTCTAGTTTACACTTAGGCCCTCTTCACCTGGTATTACCGTAGTTTACTTCCGTTACAGTTCATTGTTTGTTAGGAGTTAGTACGGGCCTGTATGTGTATTCCTCACGGTAATAAACACGTGATCTTACCTAACCTGAGTATTCATTTCTAGGGTAACTGTGACTCCCAAGTAGATGTCGGCCCACCAAGGAAAAGCAGGAGGCTGCGTTATTGAAAACCTCTTTGCCAAACCTAGAGTAGGACTGCAGGCTCCCTTAACCAGATGCACGTATATATCAAACACACACATTAGACGGCCACCAATATTGGGGTTCAGGTACGGCAAGGTACCTGGTGAACACGTACTGTAGAGCCACAACCACTAGAAACTCAATCCACGAGGCGGCTAGTCAGCCAACCCAGCCAATTCACTCCATCCACTGCGTTATTTTTGCCGGAAGGAGTGATAAGACTGGTTCTGGAGGTCTGACCCCTTTTGGATTACACCCACGTCGCTGTCGGACATCCAGAGTAACCCACCGCACCAACCACTGCGTAGAATTTTGCCGGTTGGAGTAATTGGGTCCGACTCTCGTTGGCCTGGCCTCGACTACACCTACCTAGGGATCTTTGTCCCTGCTCTTCCTTAGTGTGGCAGACCTTAGTTCCTACCTCTGTGCCATACACTCATAGGAGTGGTACAAAGTGGAGAGCTACTGCCTCTGAGACTAGCGTGAACTGCAACCCAGTCCCATCTGCCCTCTGTGATATCTAACGCCACGGGAACGAACTCAAGCTGCCCGCCAACTGGAGAGGCCTCATCTCCATCTTTCAGCCACCCCACAAGACTGCCAGCGAGCCACATTCTATCGTCGAGCGATTTCACCAAGGACTTCCAGTACCGCTGGTAATTGACAATCCTTGTTTCAGATCCAACAGGACCAGCAGCCCTCCGTGGGCTCCAACCACCTTCGCCCACGAACTGGGCACGAGTTCCAGCCGGCACCAGCAGCAACAGTGGTCGAGTCATGNCAGCAGCCCTCCGTGGGCTCCAACCACCTTCGCCCACGAACTGGGCACGAGTTCCAGCCGGCACCAGCAGCAACAGTGGTCGAGTCATGAGCTACCCCGGGCCACGCCCAATACAGGTAAACCAGTGGCTGTGTGCAAACCAGTAGTACGAAGGACAGTTAAGCCCACACCAGACTTCATGCCGTGCCCCACCTTATATACCGGCCGGGGTCCTGTTAGCAGCCAGTAAAGTCAGCCCAGTCATATAGCCCGTGTCTCTGACAGACACATTAAACCTTTGCCCAACCGTGATGTCGCCATCTGTCGCCCGACATCATGCATCAAATTATACCCATCAGAAACACATGGGTTGACAACAAAAAGACAGTAATTTGTGAATTTAAAAAAATGTACAGTAAATAAAAAATTATAAAAATTTTGAAAAAAAAAAAACATATAAATATTTAAAAATTTTTTTACAGTTGCTAATGAATTTTACACATCATAACTTCCTGTAAATGATAAAAAAGTAGTTAAGTTGTTAGTGTAACAAAATTTATTTCTTCACAATAGATTGCAAAAAAACTGCCACCAATAAGTTGCCTGTATTTCAGGCTACTCACAGCTCAGTAACAACAGGAGTGAAAAAAGGTGACAATAGATGCCCACGAAGTACCCTATTGCCAGTAAGTTGAAAGCAATGAAATGGCATGCATTCCTTTTACTCTGCAACTCTAAACCTACAATTTTATACAAGTTTTATAGAAGTTTTGCAGATTAACATAGATTATTTTATCACATACTGAAAATGTTTTGAGCCATGCAAAAGGGCAAGATGTCTTGAAAGTGGTATTTTGGACTAAGTGCGATATCGTTTTGTACGAAGGGCGACTGAACATAGGTATACAACAGCTTCCTTTTAATACATAAATTTTAAACACTGCATCATAGTTTGCAAATCAGGTATGTGGNACATAGGTATACAACAGCTTCCTTTTAATACATAAATTTTAAACACTGCATCATAGTTTGCAAATCAGGTATGTGGGAACCTCTAAATTCAGTTGAACCTTTAGCAAAATGATATGCAGGAGCTAAAAGAGGTGCTTTTTTTTTTTTGTGGTGGTTAAGGCAGAGAGGGCATTATGTGCTAACACAAAAATTATGTTTCAAGGGACCATTCTAACTTGTTTAAATGCTCCAAGGAAAAAATATTACCTCTTAAACAATGGTAAGCGTAAATTAAAAAAATATTTAGGATTTTTTATCCAAAACTACTGATGTTTATAGAAAGAAGGATAAATGTTTTTCTGCAACAAGAAATAATTAAACACTTCATATTCAATATTTTTGTTAGCCTTTATAGCAACAGCAACATGGCATATATAAATGTAAAAAATAGATTCACTAAGCAACAGGAATAACATACTGGAATGTTACAATAAAAAACAACAAATCTGAACTCTGCTGCTGACTAAGCATGCAGTCAAAGCAATGAGCAATGAACACATTATAAACCCCACAAGTGCTATCACAAAATTATGCATGTTGTCTATCTCCTGTCTTGTCTGCATTAAGGAATACCTATGAAATATGATGAGCAAGCTTCTTTTTCAATACAGAATGTTACCATAGGATCTTGCTTCATATTTTTCTGTAAAATTTAATCTCTGAAAACNAAGCTTCTTTTTCAATACAGAATGTTACCATAGGATCTTGCTTCATATTTTTCTGTAAAATTTAATCTCTGAAAATTTACTTTCTACAGTCCACAGTTCAATTCACAATAAATAATCAAAGTTCAAACCGCATTACAATTCTAAACCAGATCGTCTATCAGACTGCAGCTATAGCTAGAGTGTACATGTTGTCAAAGTGCAGTCGACAAACTACTCTCCAAGTAGACTAATTTAACAACGTCTAAAGGAAAGTTCTTACAGTTCCTTATTTAAGCATATTAAAAATTTACATTTTGCTAAAGTTATAATACACAAATTAAAAATTTTTCTTTATTGTAATAGGTAGTGTTACTCATCAGACAGAACATTTGGAAGTCTGGTCAAGTACTGTAACAGGGNATTTTTCTTTATTGTAATAGGTAGTGTTACTCATCAGACAGAACATTTGGAAGTCTGGTCAAGTACTGTAACAGGGTGTCCACTGAAAATCCATTTTGTAATTCCCTGTCTTTTCCCATTTCCCCTGACCTATTTCTAGGAATACTGAAACCTTTCAATACTATATTTTTCCACAACTGACAGAACAATATGCTACCAGTGAAGTTGAATTAAATTACACTGCAAGAGACCAAGCAAGGAGGACCAACACTTTATACTCAGTCCATCAATATTTCTTGTGATACATGCTATTGCCTTCACGTGAGTGCCCATTACAAACACACAAATAATTTAATTATTAGGTACAGGCCCTACGTCACTTGGCAAAAATGTATTACTGCCAGTTCACTAACTTACAAATTGAAATCTTTAAACACATATGCTTATAATTATATTATCCTGTATTCCCAGAACTAACCATTTTTGCAGACTAGCAATTAATTACATTTTCCCTGACCCAGGTGAAAATTCCCTGATTGGTAGGCACCCCGTGAAGTATGCAGTGGAGAAAGAAAGGCCAGAAGTCATACTGAATATATATCTCATTCTGCTGGACAAAATACCTGCCGTCAGCTAGCATTCATTAATAAGGTAGATAATTAGATTACTAAGTAAAGTAAAATGGTAAGTTTTAATGAAGTTTACATTTATATGCAAATACACTAATGTATGGTAACCCAGTTATTTTTTCCTACTACTTTGATGGAAACTGCTTCAGTTATAGTCCATACTGTATAAGAAGGCCATTTTCTGACAGGTCTGCGAAAGTAGCGCCACTGTTTACGTCTGACTACATGTGACTATGTATCCTTCCGCCATCAGCCGGTCCGTCAAGTCGGGGCTGTATTTTTTATCAACACGCTGTCAGCTAATCCACTTCTCATTGTACTGTATGCTAAACAAATTTTAAGATACTTTAAGACTGACATCTGTCTAAAAAAAATTAATAGGTTATAAAAGTAAAAATATAAAATGTTGCAAATAATTAAATATTTGCTATCTCTTTTTTAATTTGTCCGAGATAGTGAATTTGGGTTAACATTTGCGAGACGGTCTGTTGTATCTATTATCACACTTTGGACGTTATAGCTAATATATTCGAGTTGGAAATATGTGACGTGGAATAACGTTAGAATTGCTTAAAAACGATTCAGCGTGTCTCACTTCCTACGGAAACAAGGAGATGGGTTTCGAGAGAACATGGCGTATAATTTACGTAGACGAACGATTACCGGCCGAATATAAATGACTTCTACTCCAAATCGTTGTACATGAAATATATGTTTATTAAAAATTATGCGGAGTTCGTGGAAAAAATATAACTATTGGCATTTGTTTGTAAATTCGTTATTTATCGCGCAGGAAAGAGGTTTATTTCTGGCTGGTAATACCTCTCATAATATCCGAGAGATCGCGCGCACAGCGCGTCACGGCGAACTTCGCAGCTGTTTTTGGTCAATAGATAGCGTATTTTTTTAAGTTGATTGTTCTTAGATTACGGGCTGGAAATATATTTCAAATTCGTGTCGTTTCGTCAAATTATTAGAAAAAATAATTCAACAATATTATGCAATATTTCTATATGCTTTTCGAATTAATATCAAGGACGTGTTGAAAGCGAGGTTGGAGAGGGATGATACGACGTGAAAAAACTTTCTGAAGTTAGCACAACTTCAGAAAACTTTTCCGTGTCGTATCGTTCTATTGTACATTTCATTTTGAACACCTATACTTAACTACATTATGACGAAGTTTAGTTTTTAACACTAACAACCATTGTTTTGTGTCCTTGTAAAATAAAATGCGTTAATAAATGTAAGAACTCTTTATTATTCGCGTATTTCCTGCTTCTATNTGATGTGCATCGGCGGTGCACTCAGAATAGCCAACGTAATTTTAACTTTTGTTCGTTCATGCATCAGCTGATACAGGATTTTGTAAATGGCACTTTGTTTGTTTCGCAAATGTTAAGTTGCCACTCACTGACTGTCAGAAAGTGGCCTTCTTATACCGTATGGACCATACACATGTTTCACAAGTAAAATTCCTACACTCTAGAAACTGTTAAGTACTTCTGTAAATGCCCTGAAAAAAAAAGGTTTTAAGAATTTTGAAGGCTCAAGCTCAGATTCTGCAGTAGTATGGAAACTCATGATTTGAAAATTNGTCAGAAAGTGGCCTTCTTATACCGTATGGACCATACACATGTTTCACAAGTAAAATTCCTACACTCTAGAAACTTTTAAGTACTTCTGTAAATGCCCTGAAAAAAAAAGGTTTTAAGAATTTTGAAGGCTCAAGCTCAGATTCTGCAGTAGTATGGAAACTCATGATTTGAAAATTTATAAATGGAACATCATATCATACAGACATCTGTAACGATAGAAAAATTCACCTGCAGTTATGAAACACACACATGTTGCTTTTGTAAGTGATGTCCCTACTAAAATTTCAGTGGTGGCGAGGTAGCCAATCACTTTCTAGTTTTGTTCTACTGTGTGCTTCACAAACACACACAGTTTTTCCTTTAGCATACCAACACAATCAGAGCTACTCAATTGTTTTTAACTGTGTTATAAGGCACATTAGGCATTCTGTTGTCAAAAATTAAATACTACTAGAGAGACAGAACAGCACTGCATTTGTAAGTAATCAGTGCCCAGTGTCCACGATAGACGCTTGCAAACTAAACACTATGTGAATAAATAAAAGACTTCCTAGAAAAATTTCGGTCACTAAATTCAGTCACATAAATTATTTCAACATATGTGCAATGTAACATTCAGAAAGTAGCATCCATTTGACACCTAAAAAAAGGAACAAAAGACATTCTACAAAATATTTTTATTTTGAATGTTCGTAGGCTGTTATTCTACGTAGGCACCAACGAGACTGAGGCACTTACGGTACCATACTGGGAGACAAGTTTCTGCATACAATCAGCTGCTTCTGTCATTAGTGGAAGGATACTGTTTGAGTAAAAGGATAAGGAGGCAAGATCCACGGTTGTCCAGTACGAGTCAGGTCGTGTGTGAGCTTGTATGCAATCTGCATCACAATACTGGTTATGGACATGTTTTTGTGGACTGCCAAAATGCACCAGAAAATTGAAAAACCTGCCAAGCATTAAGTGAGAGCCATCATTTGTATTTTGCACAAAAGAAATATTTGACCATGTGAGATATGCCATCAAACAAAGAAAGTTAATAATGTGACGCGTGATGCACATTGACAATTATTTAAACATGATTTTGCCTCATCTTCACGTGTCATCACGTCACCCCAGGCAGGGTTAGAACCCGGAAACGAAATGCTACCAGCACGCCCCTAGATGCGGGGGCAGCCATGGACATGTCAGCCAAGTTCGTTTCACCTTTATCTCAGACATCACGCCAACCTCCACATGTGATAGAAGTCAGCCAAGCGGCCCAGCTGAACGCCTGAACTCGCGTAGCCGATGCAACCCCACATGACACACACACCTGCTTTCACCACAGACCAAGAGATGGCATCCTCATGGAATAAAGACGTTTTCTATCAAACCTCCGAGTACTAATTCTAAGGCAATTGTCACTTTTATCCCCCGTAGGGAAAAGTAGGAGACCGTGTCAAATACATACCCAACTGCCTAACCTAGAGTAGGACTAAGGGGGCACGTATGTCGCAAACACACCTATTAGACGGCCAACCATACTGTGCACCTGGTGTGCAGTTTGGTAGAGCCACAACCACTTGAGACTCGATCCACAAGGCGGCTAGTCAACCAGCCCAGCCAATTCATTCCATCCACCGCGCTGAACTGTCGCCGGTTGGAGTAATCACGTACGACTCTGGTTGGCTCGGCCTCGGCTATACACCTAGCTAAGGATCATTGTCACCTGCTCTTCCTTCATGGGGCCGACTTAAATACCTACATGATCACGCCATACACCCATAGGAGTGGTGCGACGTGGCAATCTAGGAAGGTAGCTACTGCCTCAGAATCCAACGGGAGCTGTAACCCAGCCCCAACTGCACTTTGCAGCATAACCTCTCGGGGAACAAGCTCAAACCGCCCGACAGTTGGAGAGGCCTCATCTCCCAGCTCCCTCGCCCTCATTTCAGCCACCATTCAAGACCACCGGTTAAGACCACCGGCCAGTCACATCCGGTCGTCACCGACTTCCGTCAGGGAAGTCGCATGCCACTGCGGATAACGAACCCATGGTTCCAAAGCACCACCTCCACTCAAGGACTGACCGACCGACCTCAGCAGCAACAGTGGTTAAGTCAGGAGCTACCCCGGACCACGCCCAATACAGGTAAACCAGTAGCTGTGTGCCAACCAGTAATACGAAGGACAGCCAAGCCCACAGCCGACTTTGTACCGCGCCGTCAAGCCACGCACCCTAGCCTATACACCGGCCAAGGTCCAATTAGCAGTCAGTCAAGTTAGTGAAGCATACCGCCCGTGTCTCTGACCGACACACAAAACCTTACCCGACCGTGATGCCATCAGTCACCCAACGCCACGCGTCAAATGGAAGAGCCAATATCTACAATAAGCATTCTTACCAACCTCTATCATTACGAATGAATTTCTGCATAATGTGTATGCAAGTCAATATGATCAGCATGTCACCATTGATAAAATCCGTGCACAGTTTTTTCACACGTGTACCCTTCTATAATACATGACTCTGTAACCAGTCATCTCTACTACTGAATGGTTTATGCTAAGTGGGTACCATGCATGTTTAACAAGTAAAACAAAAAAGCTTCCAAGGGGCTCCATTAACATTTCTGATACAATTAGGAAACTACAATTGTGATTTTCTATCTGCATCATGGCAGGTGATAAAACTTTGGCTGTCTGCTCTATGCCTGAGCAACCACATTCTCCTACCAAAATGAAGATAGCCAAGCACACCCTCTATCTGCACTGTGTTCTGGCGTTGACATGATCCACTCCTTGATTTTATGTCCCGTGGTCAAATCATCAAAGTTAATGCATATTGTGAAACACTAGCCATGTCCAAACTTGCTAAGTATATTACTAAATCAACCAAGATAGTAAACTAATATTTAGGGATTGCATTTACAGAGCTGGAGAAGCAAACTAAATCTCAAAATACCTGCGCAAAATCATTTGCTGTTGTTCACCTAATTTCATGCCTGTTTCCATGAAAGTTATTCAAATTAAAACCAACAAAGAAAAAAAATTTGATGAATTGTTCATTATTCATCTTATTGTTTTGTACTGAGGAAGATCATATTCAATACCAATTCTGTAGAAAAATTGCAACATGTAACTTAAATTTTTAAATAAACATCTTCCTTAAGGAAGTGAGTAAATAAAACTACTTTATAGCTCTCCAAGTGAAATTATTTACAGTTTATTAATTTTCTTGTCACTGGTCAAGTGACAAAGAAGCATCAAAACATTCAGTGATGCAGTTCCTAAACTGAACACCAGTACCGCTGCTCAATGTCGCTCGAATTCAATACCCAAACACCCCAAACCCTACATCTGGGCTGTCATTTTAACTGATTTGATCCTTTTTCACTGAATTTTGATACTTCAAATGGATTGATGGATTTCATCCAAATATCACGGATATTTTCTATTGTCCATTCACATGTAAGTTTTACGTGTTGTTTATTTACAAATGGCAGTGCACCATAGATATACACATGCGTTGAAGAAATACCTCTTTGAGAACTGTAGATTTAACTTTACCGCTCGTGGTGACAACACTTCGAACTACGTGTGAACAATACTGTTCTGTACATAAATGTTGAAGTTATTGATAATATAAATATTTTTGTCATCTTGGAGACCTACTTTACGTTTCAACTATTCCCTTACTTTTGTCTCGTGAAACTATAACTTGTTAGTAGTTTCTGTGTTTCGNTACGTGTGAACAATACTGTTCTGTACATAAATGTTGAAGTTATTGATAATATAAATATTTTTGTCATCTTGGAGACGTACTTTATGTTTCAACTATTCCCTTACTTTTGTCTCGTGAAACTATAACTTGTTAGTAGTTTCTGTGTTTCGTTAGTAGTTTCAGTTTTGTGTAATTTGTTTACGTTAATGGTTAACCTCTCGTATGCGTGCTTTGAAATGTGAAAGGTTTATTGAAATGTTTAAGCCAGCAATAGCATTTTGAAGCATATATTCCACAGAAGAAAAGTTGTGTGTGGTTAATAGCCATAATTAGGTGACTGAACAAAAATGTAAAGCATTGCCATATAGGGTTTCTCTTAGGCAGCAATATACACACGTGGGAAAATGAATTACAGTATTGCAATTTGTTTTAAGTTTTGTTTTTTGCATTTTGTTAGGTTTAGTCAGAACATCACGACACTCAACTGTCTAACATGCCATGCTATTATTTTGGTGTATCATGATTCCAAATTAAGTCCACAAAGTCTTTAATAAACAATTAATTATTCCTGAAAGTTGTTAAGAGGGCCATTTAGAATTCAAAATTAACAAAATAAAACATATATGATGTGAAATTATTACTTAACGAAAATTATGTCATGAGAAAATACCTATTTCACAAATATTTCAGCAACTTGTTAATGCAATAAACAAATAAATATAACTGTCACAAAACCTCACCTGTTGTGTATTTAAACATTTTTCAAACAGGCACAACTAATATGGCGACAATTTGGTAATTTGTCAGCTTTGAAGATGACAAAACACAAAATACAAATTACAAAAATACTTCATAGATTTTTTTTTAGACAAAATGGGTCACGTGACCATTCTGTTACAAAAAAGTACCAATTGGAGAGCAGCCTAAAATGATTAAAGCCGGGGAAAGTACTTATCGGGCAAAGTGCACAGTATGCAATTCTATCCTTAGTATTTACAGTGTGGGACTTAATTATTTGTGACATTATGACAACACCAAAACTCACAATAAATGTCTAAGATCTTTAAAAGCAAATTATGTGATTAATGCTGAATTATTGTGGGCTAATTTGTGTGTGAAAACTACCTTTCTATAAATTAAGTGATAAATTCACAAAGCTGGTGCCAAAAATGTTTCAAACTTTCATTGCGGCCGCACCAAACTAGTGCAATAATTCAGCAACAAATCATTTTCCAACAATTCTCAGTATTTAATCGGACCTGAATTTTTTTTACGATATTTATGGTTGATGTTTCCAGGATTTTTGTAGGTTGGATTTAGAGTTTATGTTCAGAATCAGAGGGCAGCCCTGCCCTACATTACCAAGTCACAGAATTCCGACATGCAAGCAACTGAAGAGCCAATTGCTGGTGACCCCTTGTCTGATGGTCAGATCATCTGTCACAATTACCAGCTGCATGTTGCTGTATGCAGCTATAGCTGCTTCAGAAGTTTGTGGGGGCTTTGAGGCGCCTCACCTACAGCCCTGGCCATTACATAACTTTTCACTAAATTAAAGGAATTTTCGGAAGAAGCACTTTGTCACTATCAAAGAGTTACAACTAACACTAACTGCATTTCTCAATAGAATGGCAGCAAAAGTATATTATATGAATATCTATGTAGTACCCACACATACATTGTACTTTTGTTCTATTTTCATTACCCAACAGGCATTATTTTCTGGACAATCCTTGTACAAGCACCACACAATGCAATTATTCCACAACTGGTTCGTCACAGAGTATAGAAACGTACAACCAATAAACTTGTCACTTAATCTGTATTAATGTCTATGTTCACAATCTGAAGCTATTCAAAACATCAACACAAGCATATAGTACTTTAGATTCAACTACACACCGTTAGATATTGTTAACTGCATTAGTAGATAAGAATAGCTTATCCATATTTATTTAAAAAAATAATAATAATAACGTTTTAGTTCTGTTTGACAAAAGCTACAATGATTCATTTACATAATAACTGTATTTTATAAGATTTTGTAATACTATTTGTTAACTTTATTGTGCTACTTTTAAAACAGATGATAATACTTTATTTACACTTTAAAAATATTTTCAGTGAAGGACAAGCAATTACATATTATGGTTGTCTTTTATGGCTATCGCAATTACATGACAGTAGCCATTTTTGTGGATTAGGTACTATATTTTACATATATAACAGTAAAAAAAACAATAACTGCTAAAACCCCAGAACACACTACACTATCTTTCTTCTAATTAAAAGAAAGTGTCACTACATAAACTAAAAGTTTACCAAAGATCCTTGGTAAAAACCAAAAACCATTTAAAGTATGCTGAAAATGACAGTGAAATGTTAATGTATTTTCAAATATGTTACAGATATAAAAACTTTTGTTTACAGACAGGAACTATTTTTACACTATTACATCATTCAAATTTGATGTATATCATAAGAAATATTAAAATCAACATACAAAAAAATTTAACATCTCCTTTTCATGTATAGAACCACCACAGTTAAATGGAAATCCCAAGTTCATCTACACATGAAACTGTGTTTTGTTGAGATAGTTACATTTACCTCTGGTGTCATCAATTCAAAACTTGATCTGCTCTTGAACACCTGTTCGACAGAATACCTGGAAGACAAAACAAAGTACACAGTAAGTTAAGACCATTAAACACATCTTTATACAACACATTATACCTAAACAGTTCAAGCTCATCACTGACACACTCTGCAGTCAATAAAATTTTCGTAAGATTGGTAGTCGAGGGCGGATAAAACCTATCTACACAAGTGTACAGAGGTTCTTCCAACTCGCCAGTTGCATACTGCTTTATCGCTACCCTTGTTCATCAAGGACAGTTCCAACTGTTGTCAAGCTTTCTGATCTTGTGTGTACAGTATACACTTGTGATCTGAGCTGGACCCTCGAGATGATTGGTAGGCTTCTTTCTATGGCAGATACATTCTTAAATACAGCACCCGGTAGGCCGGGATTCCAAAAAGTTGCTATTTGAGTACTTAAAAGCAGTATTTCAGTCACCAACCCTGAACTACAGAGCCAAATTTCCACCCTCCTAGGACGATGACAGCCACGGTAGATTTGTNCCGGGATTCCAAAAAGTTGCTATTTGAGTACTTAAAAGCAGTATTTCAGTCACCAACCCTGAACTACAGAGCCAAATTTCCACCCTCCTAGGACGATGACTGCCACCCATCCCACTTGCCTTGTAATAATTGTGTTTTGGTGGCAGGTTCATCCTTCCTTAAACTCCTTGACACTTGTCATTTGTGCCACTTTAGGTGTTTGGTATTGTAGAGCATCATACTGTAGAGCATCATACTATACCACATATATAAGAAGCCATGAGGCTTGTTTCACTATAACTGGAACATTTTAATAAACTGTTGCACACAGAAAAACGTTTACTTTGTGTTTGAATAAACAGCAATGTTGGAGAATAACATAAAGTAACAGGGAATTTATTTTATTTAACATACTGAAAATGAACGTCCCATTTTTTTTGGGACAATACATAAATCCTTTAGATAACCACCATTTTGCTGTAGGTACTCAATACATGTGTTGTGAACATCATTACTCTACGCATAATTTGCACAGGAATTAGTTTAACATCTTGATGGATTCCATGTTTCACTTCTTGAACTGCGTGGGATGTCTGCGGATTCAAGGCTTGGGATTCCAGATACCCAAGGTAGTGAGTGGGTGAGGTTGTGCATTCATGTTCAAACACTAGTCAAATTTTTATGAATTTTGCAGAATATCTTATTTGATAAAGTTTTAAATTTGAATACAGACAAAAAATGGATCCTATTTTCCTTCAACATTATAATATTACTTGATTAGAGCTCAGTTTTGTTGCCAGAAATAATTAATTATTTGCAGGTTTTTAGTCTTGCATACACTGCCTCAGTGCTCTATATTGCAACTGTACAATGCCCACTCCTCTGGCCAGTTCCGTGTGCTGGCCAAAGCTATAAAGGAACACAGATAGGGATCTCGCAGTTATCTACGCCTGCTCTGTGTACACACAGCGTCTGCATGTGAGCAAGAAAAATGCTCACTTCGCAAGAACAAAAAACATTCAACCTAAACTTATCATGCGAAAACTACCCACTAAAAACAGTGAAACCTTGTTAAAAACTTATTTAATACAAAGTCCTCATTAATACACACAGCCCAGGAGGAAGCCCGCTTCAGTACACACAGGGAGGCAACCTTAAACCTGCAGATTGGTGGAGAAATAATTTCTATTAAATTCGACATCGCGGAAGGACTGAGGGAGGCAGCCATTACGGGACAACAATGTCTCTCAGAGCAACAAGCTATAATCAATTGTCAACAGGGATGCATATAGCTCGGGGCTTCATATATAAAGGTCTGTGACCTTCAAAAAGTTTGTCGAAACCAGACCTGAGCAAGTGATAAAGAGGGATAACTTGCACCACCAGCTATAAGGGGAAGTGGTGGAACAACTGACCCTAATTGTATAGATGCAATGAAGAGGTGTTTGAGCCCCGAAGCACCCTACACCAAATGGCGACTATCGCTCACGGATCCACCTCACTATCCAACAAATACTACACAACAAGTCTGGAGAAGTTTCATCCTAGAAGCGCGCAATCACTGAGCGATAGATCGAGGAAATGACGCAACTGGATATTTAGAGCCATCTGACTTTCTTCAACGTCAGAGTTGTTTTGGTCTCTAAGAAAAATGGCACACTACAGTTCTGTGTCAATTATGACCTGTGAACCAGATCACCCAGCTGGTAGCTCCCCCATCAATCAATATGGGGCATACTCTCAAGGCTGTTGGGAAAACCTGTATATTCAGCACCCTCAGACATGCACTGCGGATATTGGCAGATACAGTTCCATCCAGATTTTGAGCCCTATACCACATTCACCGCTCCCAATGGGGAGCCCTACCAGTTCAAAGTAATCCCATTTGGCCTCAAAAAAGCCCCAGCCACCTTTCAGTGCCTCATGGCCACCGCCGTCCTGACCAGCTACATGCAATAATTTTGCTATGACTATTTGGACAACATTATATTCTCCAGTGACTGGCAGGAGCACCAGAGACATTTATAACTGGTTTTGGGGATGTTCAAAATCCATGGCCTCGCTTGACTAAATGCCACTTTGGGAAGACTGAAATCGACTTCTTGGGACACAAAGTTATGCCCAAAGGGAACTTCGCACAGCTAGAAAAGATCCGAGCTATCACAGAAGCCGAGGTGCTCCACAATCAGAAGCAAAAACACAAATTCCTTGGCCTATGAAACTATTGCAGAACTGATGGGACCATTAAAAGACTTGCTTTGCAAACACTGGAGTTGGTGCTGAACCACCACTGAGGAGTAAGCCTGATGTGTGATGCATCCAAGGGCTTCCTTTTATTTTTCTCTCCCACGATTGCGCATCAACATGTGCAGCAACACATGCCTAGGTTGGAATGAACCCTGACAGGCTGCTTCCAAGGCCGTCTACCAGATGTAAATGAGCATCCCGTCATCAAGGAGAGCTGAAGCAAGCACCTTGACTTAGCAGCCCGAGTGCCTCCGCCTCACAATTACCAAGGAAACGAAGAAACATGAGACGCAACACCAGTAGGTTGCCGCTAAGCAAGCGTCAGATACAGCCCGCACAACACAAAAACTACCCTACAGCCTTGCAAAATCACCACGGCCAGCGCTGCCTGACCGAAGTTACTGCAGATGGTCGCCAGAGCTGCCCGAGGCACCACAGCCAGCCCTATAAAAGGCAGTGCACCCCTGCAAAACAACAGTTCATCCAGCAGCTAGCCTTAGCACTAAGCCAGTGGTACACCAACGCGGCACCAGCACCAGCCGACCACATGCCCGCCAGCCGGCCAGCACCCTGGTCACCAGCAAGCGACAGCAAAGTCAGCCTGCCCAGCCATCCGCACCAGCTGCTGGAGCCAAAGTCTTTCAGCCAGGGCCATGGTATGCCGCAAGGGAGCGACACCAGTGGAAAGCTAGCCAGAGTCCGTGTGTCCAACACCCAGATGCATCACCTCGCCCTCACAGACTTTGTACTAAGTAGGCACCCGATGCATCCTACACTATACAAAGGACCAGTGCGAGGCCAACGGGTCTTTCTACAGACACCTCTGCAGTAGAGTCCGCCTCCAACCTGACGCAGAATTAAAAACACCTCGCTCTTTGACATGACGTCCTCTCCCTGGGCCGTCACGCGTCAACTGGTATAGTTCAAGTAGGTCATGCATTTATTTAAAAAATGGGAGTTATAGAGTTATTTTAGTTTAGTATTATGTTGCATCGTCGAAAACATTTAATTGATATAAACTTAACCTTGTATGCTGGCGCTATATATTACAACCATCAAATGTGTTCACGCAGTCTCTTTTTTCTGCCATCTTATAATATATCATCGCATGACAAATTAAAATGTCATATCTCCAGAAAAAACTACCAGATTACCACCAAATTTTGCAAAANGTATGCTGGCGCTATATATTACAACCATCAAATGTGTTCACGCAGTCTCTTTTTTCTGCCATCTTATAATATATCACCGCATGACAAATTAAAATGTCATATCTCCAGAAAAAACTACCAGATTACCACCAAATTTTGCAAAATAGTAGCACTCCAACAGACCATGTAAATTTATATGTTATAAGTGGGTCAAACACTTATTTTCAAAATGGCGGCCATATAAACACACTAGTTCAGTTTGTTATACATACAAAACTACGAAACAAATTTTAGTCCCTAACTTTGTATGCTGGCAATAGATATTAGAACCATCAAATTTGACCATAAAGAATAATTTCTCTGCAATTTAGAAAGAAAGCCCCAGGTGGTAAAATATGTTTTGTTACATATCTTGGAATAAACCAACCGATTCCTACCAAATTTGACAAAGAAGTTTGTAACATTGCAGATTTTCAGGGGTTATCTTTACCGTTAGAGATATAATTTAACATGATGATTACAGAATATTTGCTTATGTAGCCAATTCATTCAATATAATTTCCAAATTCAGCTTTATTATAAGAGTTAAACAAAAAAAACAGTATAATCTTCGGTTATTTTAATAGTTTGACATATAGATCATGTGTAAGCATTTTTAATTTATTTCTAGATGATATTCAGTATTATAATTTTGTTTGTTATTATTCATTTATTCCCTAGAGCAGGGATGGCGAACCAATGGCACGCGTGCCATTGATGGCACGCGAAACAATATTTTGGGCACGCCACGCCACGGATCAAAAGGTTTGCATTTTAGTTTAAAATAACAAAGTTCACTATGACGTATTGATGCATTCTGCATCCCGAGATATATTTTTCCGTCAGCAGGCACACACTGTCGAAACTCGCAACGACAAGGAAACGCGAACAGCCGCCATAAACCAGCTAAGGGTTCGGCGAGCGTGCCAGAAGAATGACGCCAGGATTCCGCCGCGACGAGAAGGCACAGCCTCTCGCAGCTGCGTCGAAAACGTTAAAAGGTTTCACAGCCCACAGCTGCATTTCTCTCGCAGGCTGGCTACTGCCAAAAACCAGCTAATAGCTTTGGCGAGCGTGCTGGAACAATAACACCAGAATTCCGGGAAGGAAGGAACACGTGTGTCTCGCAGCGGAAAGGGGGACGCTAAGCCCTATACAACTGGGGCCGGGTATCCCACTCGAGCACGTGGTGGGCGAAGCCATAAAACTTTAATGCCAAAATCGCCGGCGCCGCTGAGACCACGTGCGGATAGCCGCAGCGCCGAACACGTGTTTACGACCAAGGGCGCGGCGTTCAGCCCCCAGCCACGTGCGAGATGAGGCGTTTTAATATGGCTAACGGGCTAATAAAACGGCGGAGGAGCAGACGAGAAGAGGTCAGTTCTACCACAGACGCGGAGGGAGTGAGTCGGCGTACGCGAGTCGAGGAAAGAGGAGTGGAGCCGGGAGGAGTGGAGTTCGAGAGAAGGCATCACGACGCCAAGACCAATCTGCGAGGAACTGTCGCAGCCTCCCGACGAGGTGACGAAGCAGCCCCGAGTTCGACACCGGAGCGGAGTCAGCCCCAGCCGAGAGACGAACCAGCGCCTCGAGACAAGCTAAGTAGAGACATGCAGCAAGTGTGAAGAACCTTGTTAAGCGAAAAATAAAACGACATACGTGAACTCTCAAGGAAGTTCAAATTCATTTGGTAAATTTGAACTACGAACAGTAGTGTCAACATATTTACACGCCCTATCACTGAGGACTAGCATCCATTGCTGGCGCCCTACGCAGAGAGCAGATACAGACTTATACGCCATAGCGCAAATAGGGAGGTATCAGTATTATATTAGGAACGAACGCGCGCGAGTGATCCTACGGACCTACGCTAAGGAGTGAACGGGTGCGGTGCGCGGGGCGGCGGGCGGAAAGCGCGCTCGTTTGTTATTGTCTTGCCTTAGTTACGTCGTGGACTACAATTGCTAATGACGCATAGTTTGTTGACGTTTTCGTTCGTTCAATTTCGTTGACACAACTGTATTTTAAAGTTGATTTTTAACTATTATTTACCATGGCTAGTTCAGCAAAAAAACAAAAAGGGCAAGATAGTAAGTGTAATAGAGAATTTCAAACTTGGTGGACTGAAAAATATGGCATGATAAGTAAAGGCGACAAAGCGGTGTGTGTTTTATGTTCTGGTACAGTGGTATGTAGAACATCGTCTGTAAAACGGCATTTTGAAACAAATCACAAATCTCTTAGTCAAAAAAGCGAACCAGTGCAAAAGGAATTAATTGCAAGTGCAATGAAAGACAGAAATAAACAGTCAACGTCTATGATTAAATATGTTGGCAAAAATTGTCATACGAGCGCGGCAAGTTACTCGGCTGCAAATGTCATTGCTCGGCATAGTAAACCTTTTCAAGATGGAGAGTTTTTGAAGGAAGCCTGGTTAGCATGCGCGCCCTCACTTTTTGATGATTTCGATAATAAAGATAAGATAATTCAGCGCATTAAAGATACTCCTCTATCTAGAAATACAATAAAGGAAAGAATCTTAAAACTGGCCGAAAATATAACAGATCAACAAAAAATTGACATTAACTCCGCTCCTTTTATATCGCTATGCATTGACGAAAGTACTGACATTACTAAATCTGCACGTTTAGCTGTTTTTGCTCGATATTGCGTAGGAAACATCATTAAGGAAGAATTAATTGCGATAACATCGTTGCTAACAACTACAAAGGGCACAGATATTTGTACGGCTGTTAAAAATTCGCTTGCTGAGAAAGAAATTGATTTTAAAAAAATTGTTTCAGTCACAACTGATGGTGCTCCAAGTATGGTGGGCAAAAAAAATGGTTTCATAAGTTTATTTCAAACAGACGTAGGACATTCGATTCTTGAATTCCACTGCATAATTCACCAACAAGCCTTGTGTGCTAAGAGTGGTTTAACATCTCTTGATAAGGTAATGGCGGTAGTCACAAAAATAGTCAACCTCATATCGTCGCACGCTTTAAATAAGCGAAAGTTTGATGCTTTGTTGAATGAAGTCAACTCGGTATATAATGGCTTACTGATGTATAATAATGTTCGCTGGCTGAGCCGCGGGAACGTACTTCAAAGATTTGTTGACTGCTTGGAAGAAATCAGACTGTTTGTGCAAAATGAGGGAAAAATTGAACAATACCCAGAGTTGTTGGATGTTATGTGGCTTTCAAAATTGATGTTTTTTACAGACATATGCCAACATTTCAATGAATTGAACGTAAAGCTTCAAGGCACAAATAAAACAATTATCGTCATGATAGATCTCATTCGCGCTTTTGATGCTAAACTACATGTTTTCAGGAACGATATTACTACAAAAAACTACAAGTATTTCCCAAACTTGAAAAAAAATTTCAACCATTTAGATATACATGAGAAACCAGGTGGAGAAGTAACTGAAGAATTTATTTCTGTAATTGATTCTTCAATCAAGGGATTCTCAGCGAGATTTTCTCAGTTCAGAGAATTATCGGAAACACTAAAGTTTATTATGTACCCTGATGTGACTTCATTTGATAAACTGAATTTGTCCCCATTCGATTGGTTGGAAATTGAAGAATTTGAAATGCAGCTGATTGATTTCCAGTCTAGTTCAATATGGATTCAAAAATTTATTGAAGCAAGGAAAGAGTTGGAATTAATTGAAACAGAAAGATTGTCAAGCAATATAAGTAAAAATGCCAGTATCAAAATTTTGGAAACATGGAATTCGTTTCCAGACACATTTAACTGTTTGAAGAAGCTGGCTCGTGCTATTTTAACCATATTTTCATCTACCTATGCCTGCGAGTCATTATTTTCAGAGATGAATAACATTAAAGACTCGCTTAGAAACCGTTTGACAGATGACTCCAGTTCAGCATGCATTCTGCTAAAAGTAACATCTTACAACCCTAATATAAATTATTTGTCATCTAATCTGCAACAACAGAAGTCACACTAATGTAATTTGAATTATGCGTACAACTGAAACATTTATTATTTGACATTGCAAAATGTATTTTTGGTAGTAAATAAAGAGTTTTGAGTAGATAGTGTTTAGTATTATTATTTTTCTAATAATCACTAAGTTAAAATTATCTGACGGCACGTCTATGGCCTCATCAAACATTTCTTTAGAAAAAATGGCACGCTGATACATAAAGGTTCGCCACCCCTGCCCTAGAGGGTAGGAAGTATTGAAGGTTTAATAAACATATGCACGGAAGAAAATATACTAGTTGTCTCTCAACTCGCCATTGCTGGTTGGTGGAGAACTGTGACGTGGTCAGAAAACAGCCAATTGCATGACAGATGACAACATAAGTAAGGCAGAAGTAAAACTGAACTTAATTTTCTTAAACAGAAAAGAATACCATCACTGTTGAGCCTGGAAGTGTGAGTAAGAGTAACAGTGACAAGTTTTAGATGATTTAATTAGTAACAAACTTAACATACATGGGTAGCACCCATGGCTCAACTCCTATCATTAATTCGGACTGAACCTTATCTTCTACAAAATTATTTTCCACTCATGTACGTAGCCACAAGGGCGTAGGCGACTACGTGTCTGCTTTCTTCATAATTTTCTACGCACGCAGTTCATCTAAAATTGCTGCAAGATATTTTCAATTTCATCCTCGATAACAAAGTCGAGTGATATTTATCCAAATTGTTGGAGAAGAAGAGGAAGAATGGGAAAATAAAATCTTGACAAACTTTGAATTTCGAGCTTCTGACTTCTACTGAAATGTTACAAGTACTGTGGTAGGCCATATAAATTTATATGTTCTAAGTGTGCCAGACACTTATTTTCAGAATGGCGGCTATAACCACACTTTAACTTAGGGTACTATATCTACAAAACTATGAAATTGATTTTAAGTTAACTTTGGAAACCATCAGCATCTATGACAATCATTGAATGTGCTAATACATAACCTTTTTGTCCTCCATTCATGAAGATTGTCTCATGAAAAATTGGAGGTTTGTACCATATCTTAAGGTCCAATCAACAGATTCCCCACCAAATTTTACACGCAAGTAGTGCTACAGTAGGGTATGTAAACTAACATGTTTTAAGTACACTATGTTTAATTTAAAAAGAAGTGTTATTTCTACTCTAGATACGATTGAACAGACTTCATGCAAAAAATTGCACATATTGATGCATAAGGGTTGGCGGTGGGTCAAAATCGGTCTAAAATTACCCAAAATGTCCGTTGCGACTGACCTGTCATAACAACCTTATTTATGGAAACCACAAGGGATTGTTTTAGCAATGTTCTACTGCATGCAATGTTTTCTAGAAAGAAAACTGATTGTTATTTTAAATGTTGTTTTGTGAGTAAAAAGTATATGCATAGAAACCCCTTGTTTACACTTTTCAAAGAGACAAAGTGTAAAGTGTAAATTACAGGGAAAGCATCAAGTACATACCTCATCTCCTGTATTTCTCGTTTCTTCTGCAGTAAACACTTTCAAGTTATAAAAATTTTAAAATCTAATTACAAGTACCGTATGACATCGATCTTCAACCCATACACAATAAAAATTAGACCAGATTTTTATTTAAATTAAATAAAGCTTCATCCACTAACATAGCCAACGTAAGTTAATAAAAGCAGGTAAATCTTCAACTCGCACATACTAATTACGTCAGATTTTGTTAAAATAAATAAAGCATGATACACTACTAATATTAACGAAATAACAATAAATCACTCCAGAAGATGTTCTGTTTCTCTGAACTTTGAATCCTTCCCATATTTACATAATCGTGTTAAGAGTTCTAACTTGAATGCATAGTTCTTTTGCAAGATAAACACATGTACCCTCGCGATTGTCGAACTTTGATATTGTTTTTAGTTTATTTGCAACCGAAATTGTTTGACACACTTTTACATTCTCAAATTGCTTTCCACAAATAAATAGATCATTAAATAAAAAAAGAGAAGGTCAGATGTTATGTTTAAATTAATACAACATACTGCAGACAATTTATTTACCAGACATCAGCTAGATGCCATAGACTAAGATGAGGTAGACCGATCTGGTGTTCATGCGTGCACTAAGTTACCAGATGTTATCCAATCAAAAATCTCGCACGCAATTCTAAAATAAATTTTAGCACGAACGTTTATGTACTTGTGTTTGTTATCTGTGATGGAGAAACAAGACGTAAATAAACTGTTTATACGTGTTTTGCAAAACGTTAATAGCGGGAATATAACAAATTTTGTGATGAAATTTGAGGGAAAGTATTACATTATTTCTTATGGCACATACATGGGACCTGAAGAAAATGGTGCAAATCGGAGGAACGTAAATAAGAGGTTTCGCTGTACACTCGAACCTTGTTCATACGGCACCCATTTTATAAACACACCTCGTTGTTCCCAACGGATTTTCGGGAACCATCAAAAATAAGAAAAATTTGGCAAAAATTTTTTAAAAACAATAAAATTGCCACGGACATTTATTTAAACACAATTGAAAGCTGTAACACTAAAAAAAAAAAAAAAAAAAAAAAAAAAAAAAAAACAAAAAAAATTAATACAAAGTATTAAAATAATATATTATAANTCTTTTGCACACTGTACTTGTCATTCCATGTTCCGGCCCGTGGCAGCAGCACCCAATGTCGACACTGATGGGCACGGCAAGCCGCAAAAAAATTACAGAACTCTGCACCTTTCACCCTCATTTTTTTACCATGCCTGTTCACCCATCTTGGTCCCCTTATTATTCCTGAGAAGTTAGCTTGCTGTAACCTACGCTTTTGTTTGTCTAGTGTTGTAATAAATTGGATTTTTGGCTTTTTTTTCAGTGACTACGATTTGGATTTCTGTTCTAGCCACTTTTTTTTCGATTTAATTTGCATAGTTGTTGACCTATGCTACTTTTTAGAAACATTTTTTTGGATTGCGATTCTAACATAAATGGAAGCAGGAGGCAGACTATTACACTTGTGTCAAAATATGAAATTACACATGAGATGGATGCAGGCATGCACTCGCAATGTTTTTATAAATGTCCTCTCCCTCCTTTCTGTATGTCGTTTAAAGGAAAATTCTTGATTTAATAATGCCACTGCCATATTTTAAAAAGTTAGCAGAGGAACTGCATATAGTTCACAAGTGTTTAAAAGTGGCATATTCCCTGTTTTACATGTCACGATAGGTGGAAAATACATGATGCCGCTGCAGTGCGTTAACCATGCTTTCCTAATGCATCGTATTTTCCAGTGGCAATCACCTAACTATTAATGCCAAATTGTAAGTGGCAATGCCTTAGTGTTTGATTTATTGTTTACATGTTGTAATGTTTATCCTGCTACTGTGTTGTTAGTAGGCACACTAACCATTACAACCACTTTTTTTTACACAAAAATATTGTTCTGGGCCAGTCTTGAGTTTATCACAATTTATTCACAACACGTTTAACAGTTAAAATAACTTTACTTTTAATACAAGGTGGTTTCATTTTTCTGTGAGACGTTTTATTCAAGATTGTAACAGCATTGGATTTTCTTATTAAATATTTTTTGCAACTGTTAGATATATGTACAAAGTTTTGAAGAGAAAAAGTATACCTACGTGCTAAAATATAATTTTTTTATTAACGTCAAACATTTCATTTGCTAGCGGGAAATGTAAACACGAGCTGTATCGCCACTGTTTTTGTTAGACGTATGCGCTGCGATGCAGTCTGCTTTTTTGTTAATTTTAGCTCCCTCAGTTGNGTATCGCCACTGTTTTTGTTAGACGTATGCGCTGCGATGCAGTCTGCTTTTTTGTTAATTTTAGCTCCCTCAGTTGGTTTTTCTGCAAGCATAACTAAGGTACCATTTTGAACAGAATATATCACCCTATTAAATTAATTTATATTTCATCAATGTAACCTATATAAAATGTATAAATTATTAAACCATTTATTAAAAATGTTTACTCTTGTCCAATTTGTCAAGCAGTTGGCCACGTGTGTTGTGTTTAGTAGTGGACAACCTGCATCACCTCAAAAGCTCGAAGGCGGTGACAATGGTGGTCAACATAAGACTGCATTCAAACTTATCCACTGCCGCATCCCGAATACCAAGCCCTTTAGCTGCATGCCAGTTTATTGCTTATCCAACGAATTACACAACCACAAAATTCTCAGAGCAGCAAGGAGAATTTCATCTCTACCTACGCACATTACATCATGCCAAACAGCAAAAACCAGGAAAGGTAAATTTTAAAATAAAGATAATAAATATCAAACAAAGTGGATATTTCAAGATCTTAAATTTTTTTTCTAACATTTTGCAAGTAAACATTATTTGCTATTAGTTGCAGTACTATAATTACAGTCAAGAATCTTAACTTAGCAACGCAAGAGACCTCTGTCCATAGATAAATTGGTAAAAGATTCTGATATGATGCAGCAAAGCAACTCCGTACATGGTAAAAAAATTCCAACAAATGTTTACAGTAAAAAGTAAGTACTGTTACATGTTGCTGCTCTTCATCGCTTCCCTTGCCCCATCCTGCTCGCGAGTGTGTATAGTCATGCATGCAACCTGAGAGCTGCGATCTTCAAAGGCCCTCCACAACATGTACCGCTGTGTTCCGCCAAGATAAACCTATCGCAACTTGTGTGATCCTGACCTGCAGCAGTTATATGAAAGAAAAATCTGGTTCATTGTCCTCACCTCTCTCAGCAAGACTCGGGATGTAGGAAACGTTCCAGATCGGGTCACCGAGAATATTTAAGCTACGACAGGCCTCTAACCCGAGAGTTTTGAGAGTTGAAAGTTGAAGAGTTGAGAGTATTGTGCAATCTTAAGCAACAGATGTGTGAAGAAAGTGAAGACGATGCCAGCACAGCATGGAGTGGCATCAAGAGCGACCAATGAGAGTGAGGTCTGCGGACTGCGGGTATTGGTTCTGTGAAGTTTTCAGACTGATGGGCGGGACTGTTGAACTGGGTGTGCGCGTGTAAGACATTTGGAATGATGGCAATAGACAGGTTGAATATGTGTAAATTATGAGTGTGAATTAAGTGACTGAAATCAATTTAGAGACTTTGATAAAGACTATAATTAGAACTGAGATAGAAATTAAATACTGCGCTCACTGAGAATAACAAGAGCAATAGTGGAGATAGCTAGTTTAAAGTTGTAAATATTAGTTGTGTGAATAAATTAAAAATCAAATTTAGTTCTTTGTTTTTATTAAGACCTCCATCCCTCGCGAACTAGGATAGGCTCCTCAACCATCTTGTAATAGTACAATGCAGCCATTATAAGAGTACTTAATCAAATTATCAATAAGGCAAATTTCATAAGTGGTCATTGTATACTGCAGTTCACATAAAAACTTACATATTCCATGCTTAATTAGCCAATGTAAAAATTTTGTTGCACATGCTTGTTGCCAGTTTGGTACCAATTTAGCCACGGAGATGTGCCTATTGTGACACACGAGCATGGTCACCAGCAGTGGGTCATTACAATTTGTTTATGGTCAGTTCCGCATGATGCTATTGTATCGCTTATTTGAGCAACAATCAAAATGAAATAGAATTGGATGGAAAAATTTGTGAGTGCACAATTGCACATTAACAAAAAAAATATCTCTAATTGATGGAAAAAAGTGACTAGGTGACTAAATTAAAAAAAAAAACTAAGTGACCACCCTTAAAAAAGGTGACTTAAGGTGACCTGCTATCAGCCCTGAGTTGTCTTTTCTGCTTCAATAGGGTACCGTTTTGCTTAAAATACGCCACCCTATGAAATTGATTTGCATGTAATCAATGTAAACAATATAAAATGTCTTATTTCCTCATGGGAAATGTGAACATGGGCTGTATAGCAGCTGTTTACGCGTGCTGCATTGCGGTCTTTTCCATTTATTTTATATCACTCAGAAATCTTTTCTGCATAATTTGGATATCATTTTACTCAGAATACATAACCCTAATACATAAATTTCCATTTAATCAATAAAAACATATAATTTTTCCATCAGAAACGTGTGAACATGACTTTATGTACCCAGTTAGCAAAATATGCTGTTTCGATTCATACTGATAACTCGGTTGTACAGACAAATTTTGGGGAACTGTNGTCATTGTATACTGCAGTTCACATAAAAACTTACATATTCCATGCTTAATTAGCCAATGTAAAAATTTTGTTGCATATGCTTGTTGCCAGTTTGGTACCAATTTAGCCACGGAGATGTGCCTATTGTGACACACGAGCATGGTCACCAGCAGTGGGTCATTACAATTTATTTATGGTCAGTTCCGCATGATGCTATTGTATCGCTTATTTGAGCAACAATCAAAATTAAATAGAATTGGATGGAAAAATTTGTGAGTGCACAATTGCACATTAACAAAAAAAATATCTCTAATTGATGGAAAAAAGTGACTAGGTGACTAAATTAAAAAAAAAAACTAAGTGACCACCCTTAAAAAAGGAGACTTAAGGTGACCTGCTATCAGTCCTGAGTTGTCTTTTCTGCTTAAATGGGGTACCGTTTTGCTTAAAATACGCCACCCTATTAAATTGATTTGCATGTAATCAATGTAAACAATATAAAATGTCTTATTTCCTCATGGGAAATGTGAACATGGGCTGTNGATTTGCATGTAATCAATGTAAACAATATAAAATGTCTTATTTCCTCATGGGAAATGTGAACATGGGCTGTATAGTAGCTGTTTACATGAGCTGCATTGCGGTCTTTTCCATTTATTGTATATCACTCAGAAATCTTTTCTGCATAATTTGGATATCATTTTACTCAGAATACATAACCCTAATACATAAATTTCCATTTCATCAATAAAAACATATAATTTTTCCATCAGAAACGTGTGAANCATCAATAAAAACATATAATTTTTCCATCAGAAACGTGTGAACATGACTTTGTGTACCCAGTTAGCAAAATATGCTGTTTCGATTCATACTGATAACTCGGTTGTACAGACAAATTTTGGGGAACTGTNTGTACCCAGTTAGCAAAATATGCTGTTTCGATTCATACTGATAACTCGGTTGTACAGACAAATTTTGGGGAACTGTAAGTTTGTGTAGCATCGAGGTTTGACTGTTATCAACAAAACAAATTTTTCACACCAAAATATAATGCCAAATAGTTTTAAACTCAAAATATAATACCAGAAGGATTTTTTTCACACTAAAATATAACATCAAAATGGTTTTTTTTTTTACAAAAATATACTACAGAAACACCATATTTTATTTACCAAAATTAAGCAATTTTATTTAACATTTTCCAGTGGCCCTACAGCTATGTGGTGACTGTGGAATGGGTCTCAGAACATTTACAAAACACATGAATTTTAACTACAGATAAAGACTTGTATTCTTCGTACAGCAAGGCACTCACCCTTAAAATCACCTCATGGACCTACGGTTCCTGACTGATGATCTGGCTNTTCACACTAAAATATAACATCAAAATGGGGTTTTTTTTTTTTTTTTACAAAAAATATACTACAGAAACGCCATATTTTATTTACCGAAATTAAGCAATTTTATTTAACATTTTCCAGTGGCCCTACAGCTATATGGTGACTGTGGAACGGGTCTCAGAACATTTACAAAACACATGAATTTTAACTACAGTNGTCTCAGAACATTTACAAAACACATGAATTTTAACTACAGATAAAGACTTGTATTCTTCGTACAGCAAGGCACTCACCCTTAAAATCACCTCATGGACCTACGGTTCCTGACTGATGATCTGGCTCGCGGAGCCGTGGAGCCTGAGCCAATGCTGAACATCCCAGCTGAACTGCCTCCAAAACCTGCAGATGCCCCTACACATACAAAACAAACAACACTTACTTTAAAAACAATAGGCTGTAGAAAAAAAGAAGGGGTGGAGGTGGCAAGGCCTAACATTTTTTGAATATGCTAATTATGTAACACTGGAAAACTGCTAGAAAAACAAATACAGTAAACCAGTTTAATAAAATTCCATTTAAGATGTTTTCCCGCTTAAGAAGCACAAATTAAATGGTCCCAAAAAAAATTCCCTTAAGAACAATGCATTTTTTCCCCGCTTTAAACGCTATGGAAAACAATAACCTGCTTAAGGCACAACATTTTTATTGGGAGATGACTAAAAATGTACGTAAATAGTTTATATAATTTTCCATATCTAATAACTTATCTTACCATTGCTATTACAGGTCTGTAATTGCACAAGGCTTGTACATAACTGATTACCAAACCATAAACTAAGTGGTTTTGACACTGTGCGCACATTTTTCAAACATAACGAACTAAACACAATTTTTACAACCAAATTTAGTATTTTTTGTTAAATTTCTCTAAAGTAATTTGTCACAAAAACCCCTACATTATTAAATGCCAATCGTCACACTGCACCACCATAAAATTCCATCGGCTGNAGTAATTTGTCACAAAAACCCCTACATTATTAAATGCCAATCGTCACACTGCACCACCATAAAATTCCATCGGCTGCACACTTTAAATGTTCACGGAATTATTACGTACTGTAATATGTATGCTGTGTTGAAACACTAATTTTAAATGTTACCAAACTATGCAATTTGGTATTGAAACCTNCGTACTGTAATATGTATGCTGTGTTGAAACACTAATTTTAAATGTTACCAAACTATGCAATTTGGTATTGAAACCTGAATTGTATATGTAAGAAAGACATTATGTACAGACACACGCATGTAAACACTCATCCGCATTCTGCAAGTGAGTGTAACTGTAAAGTAAGCATTGTCTCGATATGTAACTATTGATTATACAATCAACATGCAGATAATATACGCTAGTCTAGAATACTTTCTATAAAGAATATCCCACTCAAAACATATTTTCTTCATGGCACATACAATGATAAACAGACNGAATACTTTCTATAAAGAATATCCCACTCAAAACATATTTTCTTCATGGCACATACAATGATAAACAGACAGTTATTGCATGTAACCTCAAAGTGATGTTGACTTGCTTATTTTAACAATAAATTAAAGCAACGTCTCTATTTCCATACTGAGTTTGAAGTGAAAANAAGTGATGTTGACTTGCTTATTTTAACAATAAATTAAAGCAACGTCTCTATTTCCATACTGAGTTTGAAGTGAAAAATTATTTCAAACATCGAGGTGAAGCAAAAACTATTGTCGGTGCAGGAAAAGCTGGGTGTTATTGCAAAGGTAGATGCTAATCCACACGTCTCGCTCAAAGATAGCAGAGGAACTTTGTATGTTAGTATCTACTGTCAACAGCATAATATCCAAACGTGAAACATTTCTAAGTGAGACGACTTCTCAACTTTGTTTAGTTCTAAATTTGAGACTGATATTTACTGTAGTCTCTCCTTAAGCAAATGCAGCTGTTATTTGGTAAGTTATAATGTTCAGTTGACTAGCACTAACTCGATTGACTTTTTTATGCTAACTATCTTAAGAAGTTTAAATTTTTTGGTCCCTCGGAAAACTTATTAAAAGGGTCTCACTGTATGTTTTACTCTTTGGCCATTTTTTATTATGTACAACAAATCTGAAACAAAAATAAAAATCACAAGCCATAAATTTAAATATTCACCTTTCAAAGGAAAGAGAAACACATTTTTAAATTCCTTGTTATTATTAATGTAAATAGGCCAACATTTTCACATTGCAACACATGAAGTTAAAAGCAAGGTTTTATGTTCCAAAGACCATAATATACTCAAAACTATTTCATCACTTAAATCACATACGTTTAATAAAGAGATCACTCCAAAAGAAAAGCATATTAGAAGATCGTAAAAAACACATACTGTATATGGCTTTCGTACACACACCCGTTAAGTTTTGAATTACATTAAATTTCTAATTCCTACATCTCATTACAAATTAAGTTGTGCAAATGCAACTTTTTTTCTCACAAAATGAAAAATATGTTAAAAACTTATGTAACAATGAAACGAAAATTAAAAATAATTTATAAGAGCTCGGTTTAAATGAAAGTTCAATGAATTTCATAACATTTAAAACATTTAATACGCTACATATCACAAGTGTTTTATACTTGTCTTAACATAAAATATCTCNAATTTCATAACATTTAAAACATTTAATACGCTACATATCACAAGTGTTTTATACTTGTCTTAACATAAAATATCTTATTTTTGGTTAAACTTAACATTTACTTATATTTTATCCATAAATTATGGTAGTTCAATTATAATTTAAATGAGTAAAAACAGCGAGAAAATANCATTTTTGGTTAAACCTAACATTTACTTATATTTTATCCATAAATTATGGTAGTTCAATTATAATTTAAATGAGTAAAAACAGTGAGAAAATAGGTTTGGTAATGCCTAGTGATTAAATAGTTCTTATGAGAAATATTATTGAAGTGAGTGCACATGAATGTGGTACGCGCTCCCTTGGTTTAATTTTCTAGACTCGGTTAAACTTAGTTTGCATAAGGCGAAGGAATATCCTGGAAGTAGAACTTTTGCAGGGCTTCAGAAAAGTTGGACGCAGTTCAGTCTAGTGTTTTGGTAATGTAGTCTCACAAAAGGCAGTCTCTGGCATGTAATGTGAGTAATGGCAGGCCGGCAGGCATGTGGGGGTAAACATTGGAGACCTTTATGGAAAAAAGGGGGCGGGAGCAGTTATGTGTTAGTGAGAAGTGTCTATTTTTAAATCTTGCTTTTTTGAGAGTTGTACATAAGTTGCAAAGAGAATCGCAATGGCTGGCGACCAAAATAAATGCAAAACACTTAAATTTACAACCTGCTTCCTTCAAATTTTTTAACTTTTTTATCAAATGTTTTACAGTTACCCAAAGTAGGGTCTTTACTTTTGAGGGAATTGTTATTACCTACGAGGGTGGTTTTGTCAAGATTTGATTGTAGGTAGATACTTTTAGTACTTTGTATGTGTATGTTTATAGTATGCAAAAATTCAAAATAATTACTACACATAAGTTAATACACAATACATTTTTGGCTCATGACATAGGAGAAAAATAAATTTAATAATTCTTGAACCTATTTTCTTACCAACTTGAAACATGTTGTTTGCATTTGAACCTGCACTGAAATTAACTGCTGGCACTATTGATGTTGCCGGAGATGCTACATTTCTGAAATTGAAGCCACCTGCAAAGAATTCAGCATTTAATTAGAGCCACATCTGAAGACAAACATGGGTAAAAAAATCACACATGTTATGTGCTTCTGAAGTTATAAATATGTACATGTCATGTTAACGGTCACAAACCTGCAACATTACATAGGAAAAGAAGTTGGTAGTCGACTATGTGCCAATGAGTAGACCAGTATGGAAGACCACCACCAACGTGAAGGAAACAAATGTAATATTATCAGAGGCAGATGTAAGTGGATCATACTAGATTACAACTAGCACTGCTGGCAGTGAAAAAAAGTGATAACAACTGAAAACCTAGAAAGAAGGATACAGGTGTGGAAGTAGAAAGAAAAGAAATATGGGAAGGAATTTCAAAGTAAAATAAGAAAAAGTGTGCCAAAGGATGAGAACAATGCAGGAGATGAAGGATGCAGGAAGTTCAAAGAAGGAGAAGANGAGAATGCAGGAGATGAAGGATGCGGAAACTTCAAAGAAGGAGAAGAGGAAAAGAAGGAAAAATGAAGAAGAACAGCAAGGGACATAAAGTACTACAGGAAATGGCCAAATCAGGAATCTGGTAATTTGTGGGACAAGAATGAAAATATTGTAGTGGGAAAAATAAAACAAAAAATATTGAGGAGGGTGTACTTTGAGGAGCTCCTAAATGGAAAAGTGAATATGGAAGAGATGAGGAAGATATGGTAGCGAAGGAAGCAAAAGAAACATTACATAGAAAGACGTGGAAAAGGCAATAAAATGATTGAAAATTGGGAAATCACCAGGAACAAATGAAGCTACTGTGGAAATGAAGTAAGAAGGATTAGTGGGACTGCAGTGGCTATATAGAGTGACTAGAGGTTATTCATCATATTCAAGTCCCAGAAGCAAGGGAGTGACGCGGGTGACACTAACACAGGCGCCTAGCACCCCATCGCTCCTACACGCAAGGCTTGCAGTATTTCTGTCGTTGCGATGTACTATGCAAGTTAGATCTGTAACAGCGGGATTTTATTACACGTGATGAAACCCAATGATTCAACTAGTACATCTGTGTATGGTTTTACTTTTCTCACACTTTTTTTTAATTTAAGGAAACTGCAAATGCAAGCTCTAAAAACGTCTTTTTTTTTTTAAACATTTTCACAATTTGTTTTCTCACTGAATACTCTAAATATAATAAAAGCAAAACTATGCACCCTTAGCTGATTGGTTTTTACCTTTTCTGGCAAAAATTTGTAATCACAGAACATTTATTTACAACTAACAGAGATACACGTACACATGCAAACAACTTAACAGAAAATACCTTAGTGTATAGCATAGAACAAAACCCTTCAGAGGTTTGGCTAACTACGCATTTTCATGCAGTAAGTGTAAACATAACAGTTACTTGTACATTTGTGCCTGATACACCTTTACACATACATCAAACAGTGTTGTCACTATTAACATAGTTTTGCAGCCATTTAGTACATTTTGGTCCTAACATGAGCAGAGTTGTGTAAATTTAATCCACAAATGCAATTTAAAAAATGCCAATCCATTTTGGTAGCAACATCATTTTATATTTTACACACTGTATATGCACATGAAAAGAAAAACACATATATAAAGGAAACCGAGGGCGATCTCAAGCTGCACTCGTACACAAATAGACAACATTCCCCATGCCAGGTACNACATATATAAAGGAAACCGAGGGCGATCTCAAGCTGCACTCGTACACAAATAGACAACATTCCCCATGCCAGGTACAATAGGGGAGGAAGAGCGAATTCTGCACTAGTAGTTCGGCGATCAGTTCCCCTACCATCAGGTGTGTAAAGGAAAGAAGTGATATGCTCTGCAACAGCAGAGCATGACTGAAGATAGCCAAAGATAAAACAGTGCTTTCTCCCATATTGTATGGTGTGTGAGAGGACGAAGCAACATCGTACCGTGTTGACTTCTGAGCTACAGAGGAATTTTTACATTTCGGTAACCACACCATGTTTTATATCATAACCTAATGGTTAGGTTAAGTTAAATAAATTTTAATTAATCCACATTTATGAGAAATATTTATTCTATTTAAAGTGGAAAATAATTCTGCACGACTCAGAAATGTGATGTGTAGAATTTCTTCGCAGTTAGCACCAAAATTAAAAACAAGGCATTGTGCAATATAGTTTGCAAATGCTTCATTTTTGGTGCGGGAATGACAGTCTGCCTCATTCCACTTTAACAGCCACCTTAAAAGGTCCAATATTTTACGGGGGAAAAAAAAACCTAGGGCTGCATGTTCTCCAAGACACGCACAAGTATATCGTCTTCAGTTTCAGATCAGCAGAAGCCTCGACATCTTGTGAAAACCTTCCAAGCAAAACAAAGTCATGAAAAGAAAAATATCCTTTTACCACCTTCGCACAAACTATCTAAGGAAATAACACTAGTTGCAAAAATGATTTGCACTAATTTTTTACCTTTCAACTTTGTATAGTCCATTGTATCATTATCAAACGTAAGCTGTATTGCCTCAGCACTAGAATATATGCCCAATGGTTAAACAAAGTATGGAAACAGTATTATTTTCCAAGAAATTAGGGATGGGTCAGTTCCAGTTGTCAGTTTTCGGTTCCACTAGTCTAAGCCTTGAGAATGAGAACAGAGAACCAAAATTACATTCTCAGTTTCTTGACTTTATTATAGCGGCAACAACATTGCTCTCACCATTTCCTACTTTTATCTGTAAAATTTCTTCTGCATAAAAATAGCACACTTCATAATTTCCCTATCATAACAAACAAGCCCATCAGCCATGAACTAAAGGAAAAATTGCCATAGATGTCGCAGAATCCTGGTGCACGCACTGTGCACAAGATTTTATGTACTATCAACTTTAGCGACACTACCGCCATTCCAGTAGACTATTCAAGAGGTTGATCACTGAAAAATGGCATCCATGTAAACTGTTGACACATCATCAGTGGAAACTACAATCAATACAATTTGGTAATGCATCTCCGGCTTAAACAAAACACCTTGAGCACTTTTGAGGTAAAAAAAGTCTTATCACNAAACACCTTGAGCACTTTTGAGGTAAAAAAAGTCTTATCACCACGAATTTGCACATGGAGTTGGCACAGAAAATTTAGTTCTTAATTGTAAATGAGATATTACTTTCATTTTCCCAGATAAAAAGCAAATAATTGCTTCCAAACTTTGGCAGCATACATTTTACTATTTAAAGAGTGAAAATGAACTCTATGCAAAGGTTTCACTGTGCGAAAAACTGGTTTCTCAGAGAGAGTTTAAATCAACATCAAAAAAAAAATATATAGGATATACAATCAGATACAGGAAGCCAGCTTTTTAAATATTTCCAACTTTTTACCTTTTTAATAAAAAAAACTGAGAACAAATTTTAAGGAACTGGAAGCAGTAAAAATATTGGAACTGACCCATTCCTACAAGAAACTAGTGATATTTTATCTCCAAGGTATACACTATGTGAGTAAAAGTATCCAGACTACCCACGAAACGTGTGTTTAACATAAGAGGACGAGTCAGTACTGACATCTACTGAGTGGAACACATGGTCAGTGATCACAGTAGTCCGCAGACAGCGCGAAACAGCAGAATAGGATGGTCTGAGGAACTCACTGACTTTCAACATGGCCAGGTGGTCGCGTGCTACTTGTAAAAGAAGTCTGTGTGCAAAATTTCCACTCTCCTGAATATCCCTTGGTCAACTGTTTCCAATGTTACAGAGAAGTGGAAACACGGAGGCACGTGTATACAACCCAAAAGTGNTGGCAGCATACATTTTACTATTTAAAGAGTGAAAATGAACTCTATGCAAAGGTTTCACTGTGCGAAAAACTGGTTTTTCAGAGAGAGTTTAAATCAACATCAAAAAAAATATATATAGGATATACAATCAGATACAGGAAGCCAGCTTTTTAAATATTTCCAACTTTTTACCTTTTTGATAAAAAAAAACTGAGAACAAATTTTAAGGAACTGGAAGCAGTAAAAATATTGGAACTGACCCATTCCTACAAGAAACTAGTGATATTTTATCTCCAAGGTATACACTATGTGAGCAAAAGTATCCAGACTACCCACGAAACGTGTGTTTAACATAGAGGACGAGTCAGTACTGCCATCTACTGAGTGGAACACATGGTCAGTGATCACAGTAGTCCGCAGACAGCGCGAAACAGCAGAATAGGATGGTCTGAGGAACTCGCTGACTTTCAACATGGCCAGGTGGTCGCGTGCTACTTGTAAAAGAAGTCTGTGTGCAAAATTTCCACTCTCCTGAATATCCCTTGGTCAACTGTTTCCAATGTTACAGAGAAGTGGAAACACGGAGGCACGTGTATACAACCCAAAAGTGTGCAGGCTAACCTCCCATGTTGGTCGCCGAATGTTGAAGAGGGTCATACTGTTCAATCATCAATCATCCATCACCACCATCACATAGGAATTACAACCTGCATCAGGATCTACTCCAAGCGCCATGACTGTTCGGCACAAAGAGAGGAAACTACTTCCATGGCTGAGCAGCTGCACATTAGCCACACATCACACAGGCAAATGCCAAACGCCACCTTGCATGGTGTAAGGAGCATCAAAACTGGACTATTGAAAAGTGGGAAACCATTGTGTGGAGTGATGAATTACAGCATAAAATGTTGCGGTCAGATGGTAGTGAGTGGGTGAGTCTGTATAATGCCGACTGCGAAATTTGGGAGTGGTGGGGTTAGTGTGGTCATGTTTCTCCTGGATGGGGTTTGCTTCTGTTTACATCACAAGTATGTCACATATGACAATACAATTTAATTATAAGTAAAATAACCCATCTTCTGAGTTCTGACCCTAAGCGGCTAAACTTATTTGCTACGTACAAGGAAAAATAATCCACAAAATTCTGTGTACTTACCGGTTGACTGGGACGTTCCGGATGGAGCAGAGCCAAACTGGAAGGTAGATGCCTGAGATGATGCACCAAAAAGTCCACCACTGGGTGCAGCCTGCTGCTGCTGCTGCTGTGGCATGCTGGCAGTGAAGTTGAACCCTCCCCCACCCTGAGGTTGCTGGGCCTGTGCTCCAAAAGGCGAAGGCTGCTGAGCTTGTACTCCGAAAGGCGAAGGCTGCTGTCCCACACTTTGCAGCAGTGGATTCATGTTGGCCGTCAGCGGTGGCTGCATCAGCGAGCTGGCTCCTAAAGTTTGCGGCTGCACATTACCAAATGGCACTTGTTGTTGCTGTGCCAGCGTTCCTGGCCCTGAATTTTGCATTTGCTGAATGCCAAAAGATGGTTGTGGAGTACCGAAAGATAAACTGGGTTTCTGCGTCGCTGCTGCACTTGTAGGCTGCTGCTGAGGCAGTGGAGTGGCAAAAGGTGACTGAGATAGCTGTGATGATATCCCAGACCCTGAACCAAAGGAAAGCTGGGGTTGAGTCGTCGGCGTTCCAGAACTCTGTAAATGTGGAGATCCAAATGAAAATTTCCCACTAGTAATGGTGGATGCCTGAGAAGTAGCATTTGAGCCAAAATTAAATGCAACACTGGTCGACATTGATTGCTGAGATGAATTTGAGCTGCCGAAGGCAAACCCACCAGGTTTTGGAGTTGTAGAAGCACCACCAAAAACAAATGAATTGTTTTTTGTGCCCTCTGTAGAAACCTGAGTTTTATTTGTATTAGAACCGCCACTGAATAATACCAGCTGGGATGTCTGTGGCTGCACTGCTGAAGTTACACCACTACCAAAGCCACTGCTTTGAACTGGTGTGTCTGCTGAGGAAGTGGTAATAGTAGATGTCCCGAAACCAAATGCCAAGGTTGTTTTCTGTACATTGGGTGCACCAAAAGTAAATGCAGCTGTGGTTGAATTTGTTGCTGTTTGAGAAGTTCCAAATATGTTACTTGATGCTGGTGACTGAGCATTTCCAAATTCTGCTCCTGATTTTGCTAGGGCATTCCCAAATCCACTTGGTGTGGCCTGGACATTCTCAAATACACTTTTGGGAGTCGCTTGAACATTACTAAAACCACCTTCAGATGTCTGAACATTCCCAAACCCACTTGATGATAATGCAACATTTCCAAAGCTACTAACGGGTGTGATCTGAGCTGAAACATTCAGTGAACCACTAGTTGATGTCTGGACATTACTAAATCCACCAGCCGATATTACCTGAATGTTTCCAAATCCTTGTGCTGGTGTTCCTTCGACACTTCCAAATTTAGCTGGCAAAGTTTCAACTTTACTCAAGCCACCTGTTGGGGCATTTCCAAAACCACTAGCCAATGTCTGTGCATTACCAAACCCAGCTGATGTCTGAGAACTCCCAAAACCACTTGATGTCTGGGAACCTCCAAAGATACTAGGTGCTTTGGGGGCATCAACATGGTTGCTAGAAGATGTTAATTTAGGAAATGAAAATCCTCCCTGACTTGGTGTTATCACAGAAGGCGTTGAATTCAAAATTAAATGTGCAGAGCTGACTGTAGAACAAGTGGTTTGAGGCAAAGAAAAATTGCTGCTTAAAGATTTATTCTCCACCTCATCACTGATAGTAGTTGCTGGTGTATTAAAATTGAAAGCAAAACCTCCCACCTTCCTCTCAGCCACAAAACTTGAATTCTGTTTTACATCTGCAGCATTGGTTTTGATGTTCGATGACAATGGTGATGTAAATCCAAACAATGGTTTATTGGGAGTAATGGAACTTGTAGTATTTGTCGGCGTAGATGAAAAAGGCGCAGATGTCAAAACATTTCCCACAGCCTGTGTTGATGGTACAATACTGCTGAGTACTTCCTTATTTGTGCTCGATAATCCTGGCGAACTAGGCATCAACTGCAGATTAGGCGCCAAACTGACAGAAGACTTACTCCTCTGCAAATCACCACTTCCTGTCCAAGGAGCAACATCTGACCCACTAACAACTGGTGCTGATAGTGAAGATGAGATGATAAACTTGTTTTGGTCAGATGAAATCTCAGCACTTGTGGTGGCAGTAGAAGTAATAGCTGCAGGACTGTCAACTAGATTTTTTAAGTTGAGTGATGAGGACAATTCTCGTGACCGTGACAGAGACTGTCCATACGTGAACATTGACTCGGCACTAGTGGCTACATTTTTGATGGAGTCAGTTTTGTCTAAAACGTTAACAGACACATTTTTTCCCTTCTGCTCTAATATATTTGGCAAGGAAGGCTGCTGCAGTGTACTTGTTTCAACAGAATTAGCAGCAATTAGCGCAGGTGCAGAAGTTGTTGCTACCTGAGGAGAGACACTGTTGAGGTTAAGTGATGATTTATGGGAAACCATTTCATTTCTTGCTTTGTTAGCATCTGCTGGAACAAACAAACAAACAAAAACTGGTAACTGTACAATGTTAATTTAAGTCCAAGCTAAGGTTACCAATTTTTTTCAGATTCGCCATAAGGGACACTTCCGACAACACACATTTGACCACAATAAAATGATAAAGGAAAATTGTGAATCAAGTATTATTAATCTAACGAGGATGTCTACCAAACCCTTGAAATAAAAACCTGTGACATTTAAATGACTTTTGAAAAACTACATAAAAATTTTGGAACCTGGTTTTTTTAACTTTTAGCAAGATGATAGCATTTTATGAAATATTTATATTGTGGATGAGTATATTAATATAGCAGCAATTTTCTGTTCCAATCCCAGATAACTCTTACAAATAGAATTATTCATATGTTATATAGCATTATCTCTCATTCACTTCATATATGTACATGCGAATTACAAAACTATTTGTGTGGTGATCATGTTGACTACAATAACAAACAAATTTTTAGGTCGCGAAAATGATTCATAAATCAATTGGTAGCAAGGTCGAAAGATTATAGTTGCATGTGCGATTCAATATATATATATATATATACATACGCACGCGCGCGCACACACACACACACACACACGCACACGCACACACACACGCGCACACACACACACACACACACACACACACACCCCCCCCTAATCAGAATGGCGCTCGATGACGGGCAGAATTGTGCCTACCGTGTATTTCATTTATAAACTAAGATCTCTAACAAAAAATTATGGGGATATGATCAAAGTAAATAGTAAGTATATATAACACAGATGGATATTTTTGTTGTAAAATTTATTACACACTCAATATTTGTGCTGTATTTGTAAACACTGCCGACTTTACTCATTTGCTGTGCTTTGTGGTTAGGTTCTAGACAACTAACAAATAAGGCATTTGTAACTACAGTAACACCCCGGGTTACGTAACATGCAAATTACGTAAATTTGCAGTTACGTAAATGCTTGTGGTCGCATCAATGTAATGCGTGGGATCAAGACATGCAAATCTGTCTTGCGCCGCTCAGTTGTCCATGTGGCCTTGACCGCAGATAAAACAGGCTCAGAAAGTGCATTTAAAGCTAGTGCAGATGAAGCAAATGATTTTCCTGAAATTCTAACAGAAATAATTGAGAAAGAGGAATATTTGCCTAAGCAAATATTTAATGTCGATGAAACTGCTATGTTTTGGAAGTGAATGCCGGAACTGACATTTATTTCAAAGGAAGAAAAATACATGCCAGGATTTAAAGTTGCAAAAGATTGTATCACTGTAATGGTTGGCTCCAACACTTTCGGGGATTTGAAACTTAAACCACTTGCAGTATACCACTCCCAGACACTGCGGATGTCTATTACAGACCCTAGTAAGCTGCATATTATCTGGAAATCTAACACAAAAGCCTGGGTTACACAAGCGTTTTTTGGTGAATGGCTCAAAAACCACTTTATTCTCGTGGTGAAGGAGTATTTCGCCAGGAAAGAGATCCCATTTAAAGTGCTTCTCCCCCTGGACAATGCCCCCTGCCATCCAGAAGCGTTAGACGACTTTCATCCTGACATTAAAGTTGTTTACTTGCCCCCTAGAACTACGCCACTGCTGCAACCAATGGATCAAGCTGTTATTATGCCCTGAAAGCTTTCTATCTGCGATGTACATTTTCTCAAGCAATAAAAGCAATTGTCAGTGGCAAAGGGATTACTCTGTGTGACTTCTGGAAAAGTTATAATATCCTTGGTGCAACCAAAAATATTGCGGCATAATGGGATGTAGTGACCTACCACAGCTTATTAACCAAAGGGGATGACACCCCTGCTAGCCTATGTTTTAGGTACAGAAAACCCATATAATGTTTAAACCTTTATTTAGGTGCCAAGATAAAATAATCTTGCAAAATTATGCATCCAAATAACTTGTGAGGACTACATTTTTCCTGTAGACCAAACTAAAAATATTGGGGTTGTATTATTTTTGCGGTGATCCTATATTCCAGTGGACATAATACCTCGATGCCCCAGAGTCAAAATTATTTTGTGTATGAAGAACAGGTTTACCGTAGTATAATCATGAAGTAAATCCTATCAAGAATAATTACCACCTGCCCCCTTGTAAAATGAAAATTGAAAAAATTAATTATCAATCACACTTATAAATAAAATGAAGTACTAGCGCCAACTTTACATGCAATCATTACAGTTTCTAAAAATTAGGAAACTACTACACGCACAGAGTATGTGAGTTATGAAAAATCACAAATGCACATTGTTAATACAAGCACTGTATTGAATACTTACAGAAATTCAAATTTTTTCCTTCCATGAGTCTATAGCAGTGCCAAATGAATAATAATAATTAAAATTTATTATCCTTCAAGGTTTTCCTGTTATTTTTTTTATATTTTGATTAATAAACAAACCTGATCCAAATACGTCCAAAAAACTCGACAGCCGCTTTGATATTGATTCACGTGCCAGTCCTTTAGTTTCAAAAATTTTCTTTTCTGGGCAGATTTTTGGAACTGCTTCTAAGGAACTATTCAAGTCTGCATAAATATTGGTCGTACTGGAAAAAAATCATACAATAAACCCAATTATTTAACTGTTCTAAAGATATTTTTGTGAACTAACAATCACAAAATATTCATTAACTTTTCAGTATGACAGAACAATGAATAAAAATTAATAAAGGACACTAATGTAAAATCACAAAATAAATTTTACACGATACAGCACTACATGATTAAGGACATCAACTTATTTCTCCTAATAAACTTGAAAAGGTATAACACAGTGCTGTAGAAATTGTGTAAGATAATTTTGTGCATTTAGTTTGCAGATGGGGCCATGGTGGCTGGGCGGCTAGCCTGCTCGCCTCCCACCAAGGCGAACCAGGTTCAATCCCTGGCCGGGCCACACCGGATTTTCGCTGGTCGGAGGATTTTCTTCAGGATCTCCAGTTTCTCTCGCCTCTGCATTCTGGCACTGCTCCATTCTTCCCTATTTTACTTTAATCTTATATAATTAATGCTGGTCACATAGTTGGCAACTCTTAAAAGAGTTCAAAGCTTATTCCTTATTGCCAATGTTTTGCCTTCGCCATGGATAGCATTTAATATCTTTCAACTGTAGGTGGGAAAGTCACTGCACTTAAGTAATTGAAGACCTAAGGATGCCTGTAAAAGAGTTGAGTTGAGAGTTGGGTAGCTCTTAACGAGGCCTTGTTTAGTAGAAGAAAGATATGCATAAGTGACTATTGTTCCAGGGCTTTGGAGTAATTTGTTTTGAGGGTTTTTGTGTTTTTATAATGAGCGACTGGAGGGATGCACGCTGGCGCATCTGCCCCGCCACCATGACTGTAATTCTAGGAGCAACCGGGCGCGAGGCCAGACGTGTACCACGGGGGAGCATTCACAAGTTTGTAAGTCACCTCACCACTTTTAATTTCCGTCTGTTTTAAATATACCAAAGCCGTTTTTCTCTAGCCCCCCGGTATCTCACGCGTCCGTGGACTCGTTATCGCTTTATTAATAAAGGGCTCACATGTCACCCACGTGCTCGTGTGCGGACATTTACAGTGCCGACCGACTCCGGTTAAATCTAATCCAGCCTCTCCTGAGAAGATGTTTTAACGTTAATTCTGGGCCGGACTTGTGTAATAATCTTAAAAAATTCTGGGAAAGAAAATTGACAGACTCCTACTGAATTTGGCAACACAGAAGTACTGCAGCAGATGTAAACTAGTATGTTTCAAGTGGATCAGAAACATATCTTAAAAATGGCGGCCATATAGCCAGTATGCTAAACAGTTGAAACCATGTAATCAATCCCAACTTAACTTTGCTTGCTGACAGTATATATTGCCAACTATCAAACATGTCCACACAGAGCCTCCTTTGCCAGCTGTTTAGAAGAGCAATGTGCAGCAACCAAAAATAGTGCAACATTTATTTTTCAGCACTTTTACCTTAAATTTTCAACTTTTATCACCTACATTTTTTACGGTTCCTCAAAAAAAGTGTGCACAAATGTGGTGTGTTGGCTCTCTGGTTTGATTCTCTAGGCTTTGTTTGCATGAGGCAGAGGAATATCCTGGAAGTAGAACTTTACCAGGGCCTGAAATATTTACATTTTCATGTAGCACTGGTAGAAACATATTTTATTGTTACTCATTAAAAATATTTATCTTTTTGTTGTCTGATAAGCACAAAATGCAGTGCGTACATTCATGTTTCTTCTTGTACGTTAACGCAGTACTTGGGCTCGGTGCTTACACATTCTTTCACGATAATGGGGTGTCATATATGCCTTCCCAGGATACCAGTTTATTCAGAAGACATGTATCTATTGAAATAAATTAATATTCCAGTAACAAATATCTCCTATTTTCTTGCATGAAACCACTAAAATTAGACTTCACACTCTATGTAACTTATGTGCTGCACCATGTTTCAACACTTTTGACAAGAGGAGGTCAAGAATACACATCTGGGGTAAGATTTTATTCAGAAGACCTCACCCATTGATTTAAATAGGTAATTAATTTAAAAATTCTGATTTTTACTACACAGACAACTGAACACCTGCCCAAAAAAAAAAAAAAGCACACATTTACACCTTTGTGAATACAGTAGACCTCGTTTTTACGTTCCTGGTGTTTACGTTTCCCCGGTTTTTTGCACTGTTTCCAGAGGTCCTATTTGTTCACCTATATGTTTAATGCATTGCTTTCCCACAAATTACGTTGCAGTGGAGTGGAGAGATTTAGACGGCTCTTAACTCGGGGTGTTGAGAGCCGATGAGGGTGAAGCAAGGGGAATATGGAGCAGCGCCAGAATGTAAGAGCAGGGGAAACAAAAAATTCCAGAAAAAAAACCAGTCGACCAGCAGCAACTTCCAGCAAAATTCCCACATGCAAAAATCCAGAAACAACCACGCCGGAAATTGAACCCGGTTCGCCTAGGTAGGAGGCCAGTTGTTGAACCACTACACCACCGCAGCCTCCAAATTACATTGCAGAAATTTAGTTGTTCCTGCTTCTTACATCACGTACAAAACAAACAACGTCGATACCATTGCCAATGCCACTGACAGTAACAATGAGTTATGAAACTTCATGATACCGCAACTTGGAATAGTGTGTGCTGTGACCGTTACTGCAATCAGAGCACAATGAATGCTGGAAAAGCAAGATGGCAGCAACAGTCTACTCGCTGCCACTGCAACTGTACACCATGTTGGTATGTTCCTAAGATTTCATGTGTTGGTGTCTATAGAAATAGCCTTCAGCAATGTAAACAAAGCAGCATCGAAAATCACATTTAGAAGAGTTTTAGTTTTTTATAATATTAACTCTCGTTTATTTTGCATGATGGTGAAAAAATGGTTGCTAACATTTTCAGTTAAATAAATATTAAAAAATACTAAAGCCTGATGAGTTTGGGGGAACTTGCATTGATCTGGCATAAGAACTATACATTTATGTTGGTACGCTTAAAAATGGCAACATCATTGCAAAAAAATGCTGCACAGTGTGGATGGAGAACAAAAAAAATTTTAATACAGGAAATAAAAAAAAGTAAATACCATAAAAATGGACATTAAAATAACTGGATGATATTCATCTTGAGTGGTTATCGAGGGGCCAATGTTGCGAATCTGCCGTCGGCAAATAAAATAAATTTTGTGTGCCAAAATGTGTACAACTCCTTCGTGATGAGACAGTGAAGGTTTTACTGTCTGGAATAGTTGCGCATGAAGTTGCTAGTGGCAACTGTTTTGCAATCTCTTTTTTGTATATATTTTGAGGTTAAGTCTTGCACATTAAGTCATAATTATTGAGAGAAAACGTGATGTAGTAAAGACATTTTTGCAATGTCAATATTATTTACTTATTTTCTATTGAATTGTACTTATAGGATGTGTTTATTATAGAAGAGAACGACGAATAACTAGGCAAGGTATTTTGGATTAGTTTTGAAAATTTCCCTCAATTTACACTTTCCTGCTTTTAAAAATTTTTTACTTTGTTCCCTTGAAAAGTATAAAGAAAGGGGTTTTACTATAATTCATAGTTTTAGAATATTTGCAGCCGTCTATTATTTGAAAAACACATAAGCATAGTAAATAAAGTATAAATTACAAAAATATTTAGAAAAAGGCAGTATGCACCAGAGTACAATACAAAAATATGCAACACACACAACTGCAGAAACGTTTCAAAGGGGCAAATATGTAACACAGATTGTCTACTTTAAATTTAAGTAAATTCTACACCTCCAAAACTCCCTGCTTCTCAAATTCAGATGATAAAATTTCTTCTAACATTATTCCATATATTAACCTATTTTTAGCATCATATCACATGCACTAATTTACCTGTTTTCTTGAACAGAAGTATCCGACATGGAAATAGGTACATCAAACAGTGTATAATTGGAAATCTGAGATTTTTCTATGGACTTTTCCGGCTGTGGTGAAGACGCAACTGGAGTTACACGTTTATCACTACCACCATAAACAACCTAAACAAAAAAATTAAAGAAACCACATTAGTATTGGATATAAATATCATGCACCAGTAGTATACACATAAAAGACGCAGTAAGTGCCTTGCACAAGTTTCTACTCTAATAACAAATTATAGCCAAGAATATTGTGCTACACTAATATGTTGAAAGATACAGACCATACCTTAAAAATAAAATAAAACAAATGTGCTAGTTACTGATTAGTGATCGAATGAATATATTCAAGGAACCAAAGAGTACAAACTAACTAGATGACAGCAGTAGTTACTTATTATGATATTATAAAAACACCCCCAACTATATCAAATAAGTATACACATTTAAATGATACATAAAATCTAAACAAATTGAATACCCAACATATTCATGAGGTGATAATGTTTAACAGTGTTCAAACTCTTGGTTAACAAGTCAGCTGGCATCTCATTTGTCTCCAAGTATTTCAGTTCTACAATTTTATTACTGACACATTCTCTACAAAAATGATAGCGCACATCAGTGTGTTTAGTTCGTTTATAGTAAACATTATGTACAGAGAGTTTAGGTGCCCCTTGATTGTCATTAGACACAGTTATAGGATATAGATTTCCAGTTATTTCACACTACAAGTTGCGCAAATATATTGCTTCCCTACACGCTTCTGTGACACCCATGTATTCTGCTTCCGTGCTTGATAAAGCTACAGTTTTCTGTTTCTTTGTTTCCCATGAGATTGCACACCCAGCCAATACAAAGCACAAGCCTGTGTATGACTTCCTATCTATGACATTATTTCCCCAATCAGCATCAACAAACCCTTCTAACTGCGAATTTCCGTTTTTTCTATATTCGAGACCAAAATGCTTGGTTTTCTTTGTACCTCAGCACTTGCTTAGCATACAACCATGTTCCATTAAATTAGCTTAAGTAACTAATCGCAAATGCTACATCAGGCCTAGTTAAAACCGCCACATACATAAGACTTCCCATAAGCTGTTGGTATGACATTTGGTCTTTACAATTTTCCTCTTTATTAATATTTAATTTAGCCCCTAAAGGAGTATCTGCAATTTTACATTCTGTCATATGGAATTTTTTTAATAATTGGTCTACGTAATATTTTCTGAGTCAAAGTGATTTCACCTTTAGTTTTGTCTACATTTGCACTCATTCCAAGACATTGCTTAACCTCTCCCAAGTCCTTGATTTTAAACTGTGACTCTAATGCATTTTTTAAACACATAGTTTCATTATCATCATTAGAAAAAATTAAGAAGTCGTCGACATAAAGTGTAACAATTGTTCTGCGACTATTCTTATTTTTGGTATACAAACAAGACTCTATCTTAGAACGCTTATAACCCATTTTGATGAGACACTCATCGACCTTCTTGTACCATGCTCTTGAAGACTGCTTTAAGCCATAAATGGCCCATTTTAATTTAAGTACTTTTCCATGTCTTTTTGTTACAGGAAAACCATCTGGTTTTTGCATATAAATTGTTTCCTCAAGCTCCCCATTCAAGAAAGCCGTAGTCACGTCAAGATGTGTTATATTTAAACCTAACCGAGCAGATAATGCAAATAACAATCTCAGTGTTGTATGCCTAACAACAGGTGAAAATGTCTCTGAATAGTCCACACCTTGTTTTTGCATATAACCACATGCCACGAGCCTAGCACGATAACGAACATTATTATCATTGTCATATTTCTTTCTTAGAACCCATTTGCACTTCACAACCGTACCACTTTTTGGAGCATCTACCAACTACCACGCACTATTATCATCAAAACACTTAAGTTCTTCATTCACAGCCTTTAACCACGGCTCTCTNCTTCATTCACAGCCTTTAACCACTGCTCTTTTTCAGGTCCTTTTAGTGCTTCTTCCGGAGATAAGCCGCTCGCATCATCAAATACATTTTTATCAACGCACATATCTGAGAATCCTAAACGATCTGGTTTCTCTCTGCTCCTCATCGGCCTGTTGTCTGGTTCAGTAGTTTCAGTAGTATCATCAGTGTCTTCACCTTCACTTGGTTTATGCAACTCATCAGATGATTCTACCACTGACTCTTCATTTTTTGCAGAAGTGTCCCCCACTGAATCTAAACTTTCTTCTTTTTGTTCAGCATTAGATGTGCTCTCATTTACTGGTATGATAGCTTCTTCTTCCATGATGAAGACATCTCTGCTAGTTGTCATAGATTTAGTCCTTGGGTTGTAAAGTTGGTAACCTTTGACATTTTCTGGAAATCCCATCAATATATGTTTCTCTGACTTCTTGTCCCATTTTTGTCCAGTACTGCCAAATATACTCAGATGATTTATGTCAGGTTTTCTTCCTGTCCACATTTCAAATGGCGTTTTTCCATCCACCACCGATGCTACAATTTGATTCTGAAGATTAAACAGCTGTGTTTGTCGCCTCAGCCCAAAAATCTTTGCCTAAGTTTGCGTCAAACAACAGGCACCTCGCTTTCTCCACGATTGTGCGATTACGGCGTCCACATAATCCATTTTGCTCTGGTGTGTAAGCGTTTGTTTTTTGATGATTAATCTCTTCCTTTAGCAAGTATGTATCAAATTCTTTATTACAAAACTCACCTCCATTGTCACTTCTCAATGTTTTGATTCTTTTGTTAGTTTCATTTTCCACTTTTGCTCAAAATTCCTTAAAACAAGTAAATGCTTCGCTTTTGTATTTTAGAAAATATACAAATATCATGCAACTATAATCATCGACAAACAGTATAAGTATTTAGAACCACCAATGAATTCTTTCTCCATAGGTCTACAAATGTCTGTGTGAACTACTCCGAGTATCTCATTACTTCTTGACCCAACATGAGCAAAAGGCAGTCGACTTTGCTTACCTTCACAGCAAACTACGCAAGATGACTTACTTATGTCAGCTTTTTCATCAAGGTCAATACCCTCTGTGGCAGTTTTCATTTTATTCAAATAGTTGCTGTTTATGTGACCTAATCTGCGATGCCATGTGTTTGCAGATATCACGGTTGTGCCAGTAAACTTTTTGGCATTTACAACTTTTAAACTCCATTTATTAAAGAAGACGTGGCCACTAATACACCATTTGCATTGAAAACATCGCAACCTTCCCCGGTAAACTGTACTTTATTCCAGTTGCTAATTAACTGGCTCACGGACAAAAGATAGTCATTAAATCTGGTACACAGAATGCGCCTTTCATTGGCACCTCAAACTCACTCTTCAGTTTTTGTTACAATATCAACGTCGCCGGTGCACAAAATCCGAACTTTATTATTGTTTGCAACAATAATTTATTTATTTTCTAGGTATGAAGAATTCCTAATCCAACGTTAGTTTGCCGTCAAGTGCACGCTTGCACCCGAGTCAATGTACCACTCATTTTTGCCAAATTTCCCGCTTAGAAACACTGCACTGAATGAGTTTGTTTGTTTACAAAACATCTTCTTGTGATTTGAGCCACCAGAATCATTTGGGCACAGCTTTTTGTAATGACCGAGCTGTTTACATTTGTAGCATTTGACATGTGCTTTGACATTTTCTCCATTTTTGCTTCCGCCTGCCTTGACATTATTCTTAGGTTGCCACTTCTGTGAACTCGCAAATTTGCCGCTAACTTCATTGTGATCTTTTACGTTCACATCCGTTTCCATATACAACAACTTCGATTTAATGGCATCTGTTGTGATGGGAATTCCTGAATGCTCAATGGCCATAATCATAGGGGAATATTTTTCCATCAATCCGGCTAGCAATAATCATCCGATCCACTCGTCACTGATGTCAAACCCGGTCCCACATAACCTCTGACCGGTTTCTACCATTTGCGTTACATACAACGTCATTGAATTGCTGCTTTCCAGGCGAATTGAGATTAAATTCCGCAGTAAACTTATTCTTCTAGAAATGCCTGCATCGTCGAATAGAGCCTTCAGCTTGTCCCACAGTTCTTTTGAGGTCATCACATTCTTAATATGAATTAATAACGTCGAATCGATGGTCATGATCAGTTTAGCCTTGGTCTTCGTGTTATCTGCGGCTTCTACACTTTTCCCGGTAACTGGTTTAATGCAATGCAGCATGCCCTCCAGGATTAGAAAGTTCTCGCTGCAAAAGTCCACTCACTGTAGTTTTCCCGACCCTTCAACTTAGGTACGTTGACTAGATAGTTCGACACCATATTTAGCTTACATGAATACAAATACTATCACTACGAACTTCTTCCACTGTCGTACACCGCTGCGAGAAACACAGTTTCTAACGTTTATTTTTACTGGAATTATGGGTCTGGGCCCACAACCTAAAATTAAACAAACGTGCTAGTTACTGACTAGTGAACCAAAGAGTACAAACCAAAGACGACAAACCAAAGAGTACAAACTAACTAGATGGCAGCAGTAGTTACTTATTATGATATTATAACAACAAAAAATACCTGAAAAGAAATGTCAGTTTGAATCTGATTGTGCCCCAAGCAGTCTTAATTTCACTGTAGATGATTTGAGGGTATTGATCATTTTATGTAAGTAGGGTAAATTTTGACAATGTGACCAACCTTCACAGTATGTAAACAGTAAATGCTCTCATCTGAGAAGTATTGTATCAGCTGATAAGTTGTAGCAGGATGTAAGTTATGTTGGTGATCTTTATGATATGACTCTGGAAGAAAATAGTACTCAAAGAACTAAAAGTTTTAATTTAAAACTTTCAGTATACTGACCAAATTTATTGTTTAAATTACATTTTTAAAGAAACATACAAATATTTAGATTTAGGGTGTTAGCGAATTGACTTTAAAAACATGTTTGGCAATTATGACAGAGCAAGCGGATACTGATACAATAAGTGAAATGTTTCCAGCCCGGTGAATGCCATTGTGCTGGGTTCTTTTTCATCATGTTTATGGCAGTACCTTCTGGTGTTGTTGGAATATTTGATTGATAGTTAATTAGTTTTGAATTTGCTTCCATTACACATACTTCACTGTACATGCCTTTTTAAAGAGTATTGAGAGTGAAATGTAACATTACTCGCACGTTGACCACTTTCTATAACCGCTGTGTAGCACCAAAAATATATTATTTATGTTCCGAAGTTGGTTTAGGGAAACTGGTGATGTGTTTAATTTACTGAATGATTCTGCAAATAAATTATTTCATATCAGTGACAAACAAATGTAACTTTAGTGAGGTAATCATCCAAGGATTGCTATAAAAGAACACATTGTGGCCAATCTGAACGGTGAGCATTTTGAGCTGCCACGAATAACCTCAATTGAGGTAATGAAAATTGGATTCTGCATTAAATGTGTGAATGCAATTTCATGAAACCAGTCATCATTGGTTAGGTATTGTTTTGCTAGTATTCTAGTGAAATTATGTTCACGTGGTCATTTTAATTTCAAATGATGAAAATGATTTTCTCGTAAGACAGGCAAGGCCAAACTTTAATGCAGTTAGACCCTATAAAAACAAAATTAATGTTAACGGATTTTCATGAAACATGCATTTAGTGATAAATATTACAGTGGAAGTATGTTGTAAAAATTTGGATCAACTTGGTTGAGCCATTGAGGTTTTGTGACAACCATTTTCAGCATTTGTAACATTATCAAAGCAAAACCAACCACTTGCTTACATATAGCGTGTGTGTATAATTATTAATTTGGGAATTATTTGAGTCTCAAGTTGAATACTGTTATCAGCAGGAATTTATTATATGTCTGCAGATATTATGCCAATTGTAATGTATGAAGCAGGAGAATAGTATTTTCTAATATTCTACTTAACATGTCATTTAAAAGCATTTAAGCACGTACTTTTCCTTAGCTCGGTCTGTAAATGTTATTTTTAATCATTTTCATATAATTTAACTATGATTTAAAACATTTTGTTTGCTGTAAATTATGGACATACTCAGTATTATCTCGGAGAGTTTCATTAATATGATACTTAAAAACTAGCAAAAATTCGAATCTGGCTAATATTTTACGAGAATTGTTTTAAATAGTATGGTGCTGATATCATAATAAGGGAAAATGAGAAAATTGTCAACTTTTCTGAGACTCTTAAGACAGCACAAACAAAAATAATTTCTGAAGATTGGGCCATCAGTAGTAAAAATCACATCAGTGTTCATAGAGAGATGTTTACTGGAAATAACATGTACGTATTTACAATGTGCACTATAAAAGACAATATTATGTTGTATTGTTAAATATTGTCCATTTCATATAAGTGGGGTAAAATCTGACAATGTGACCAACCTATACACTATGTAAACAGTAGTAAATGCTCTCGTTTGTAAAGTGTATCAGCTGATGAATTGCTGCGGGATGCATGTTGTTAAGTTGGCGATTTTGATGTCTTTGGAAGAAAATAGTACTCAAACTAAAAGTTGTAATTTTAAATTATAATTATACTTACAACATTTACGATTTAAATTATATTTTTTAAGTAATAATAATTTTTTTTGGCTTTCAATGAATTGACTTTAAAACATGTTTAGCAATTATGACAGAGCATGTTGACATATATGTACAGTAAACGTGTCCAGCCAATGGCGCGCAGATCGACTAAAGACGAGATAGACGGCTTATTCGTCTTCTGCACATGTACCCAACATTGACCTACCTCAATCATACACAACTGTCAAAGTCACATGGTCAACAATGATGAAAGTGTGTGTTTATATCTTAATTTAAACTGACAAGCACTATTATATGAATAAAATACTTTTACCAATTTTAATTTAATCAAACTGCATTACAAATTGGTTAGAGAAAGTATACACACATCTCAAAGCATTTGTATACAAATCAGTTTTCTAACATAAAATCCAAACCATGCCATTATTGCTACAGGTGTTGGCACACACAGATTGGTTGTGCGGAGCCAGCAAAATCGGTCTACCACATCTTTAGTCTATGGGCTAGTACAGATGGTAACCGTTCCGATTTTTCAGGAACAGTTCCGGAACGTTCCAGTTCATCAGAAAGAACCGTTCTTTTCGGAATGGTTCATAATATACTCGACGTGTTCCATACATAATCGTGGTTTTAGTAACCAGGGAGGGAGATACATTGCACAAACACTTCCTGATTAAATGAATGTACTACTGCTGTGATGCAACCGCAACTACTTCTTCATTGAATGTAAGAAAATATTTTGTGAGAGAAATTTCATTCACAATTAGTGTAATTTTGTCACAATTTAAACTACTGCAGAAAACTTGAGGATTAACAATCATTTTTACTTTTTCTTAAGCTGTAATTATTTTGTATTTACTCTTTCAGGCCGTAATATTTCCTGTCACTCAACTTTCAACACACAGCAGAATTATGTCTTTAGAAACAAAAAGAAATTTAGCTCGAGAAAAAAAACTATAACATGTGTTCTAGCATATTTTATCCTTAATGGTAAGTCTGGACAAAACATTTTGAACGTAATAATAATACCTTTTGCGATGTCCATGTGCCGATAAAACTATTCATTATTCACAATTTTTAATCCTCTGTGGGTTTGGTATTATATTTCATGTATTTTCAGCAGTTTACATTAGTTCCAATACCATAGGAGGTTCAGTTCATTCGTCGCAACCGTAGACTGAAGATGAGGTAGACCGATCTCGCTGGCTGCGCACAACCAATCTCCGTGTCCCAACATTGAACTGTTTTTTTGCCTACACGTCTAGCGAAAACAGCATGGTTTGGATTTTAGGTTAGAAAACTAATTTGTAATGTAGTTTGATTAAAATCGATTTAGTAAAAGTAACATATATTTTTCATATAATAGTGCTGGTCATTTGAAAATTAAGATATAAACAAACACTTTCATCACTATTGACCATGTGACTTTGAAAGTTGTATACGACTGGGATAGGTCAATGTTGGGTACATGCGCAGAAGAAGAATAAGCTGTGTACCTCATCTTTAGTCTATGGTCGGAACAGTTCGCGAGTTCACAACAGTTCGAGACGGAGAGCGATTCCGTCTCTGGAACGGTTCTTTAGGCGGAACCATTTGCAAGTTCACAACAGTTTGAGACAGAGATTGATTGTATCTCCGGAACTGTTCATTCGCCAGAGCCGTTCGCGAGTCTGCAACAGTTCCAAGGCTGAAACAGTTCCATCCAATAACAGGAATCTTTACATTTATGCTGGTCTTACAATGCCTTTTCGACTTATCTGCAACAGTTCAGAGCCAGAACCGTCCCCATTTAGCAGTTTCATAATATAACCATTGTTCTGTTTTAATAAAGTATTGAAAAACGGGAAATAACTCGATGTTGCAGCAACCCAGTGTACTTAAAAAATACTCATGGTAAACCAAATTTAAGGCGTGGGTTATAGTTTTTTCACTGATTAGAAGTTACACTACACGCGGAATAACTCCGAGCCTGGACGACCGTTACAAATGGAATGTAACAGTGTGAGTCATGGAGGGGGGAGGTGAAGCAGCAAAGCAATAACGCGTACTTGACACCAGCACGACTGCAACTACTAAACCGAGTGAAAATGTAGTCCCTTTGTCGAGTCTGAAGCAGACGTAGGTATTGCGAGCATGTCCACGTTACTTACACACGATTTCCTTTACTGTTTGTATCTGAGGTTTGTTCATCACTTCTGCAGTCGGTGTTCTTTAATCTGTAGGAGACAACACAGTGAAGTACATACAGTACAAACATTATAAATTATAATGCCTCCAGTTTTGTCAAAAGTGGAAGGTAAGAAACTGCACTCAAGGCATGAGAAATGGTTTACAATGTTCTAGTTTATGGAAAACGAAGTGAGACTGAGGGAACCAACCATTCCACTTGAGAAAGAGCAGCTGAGAACATCTACGGCAACGGATGTGTCTCGTACCACAGTGCAAACAATTAAGAGAGAAGCTAATCAGAAAGGAACGACTTTCTTAACAACCAACAAGAAACTGAAGAAAACCTCTAAACATGACTTTGATACCTTAGACGAAGCTGTGGTACGACGTACTGTTTACAATTTCTACCTAACTGAAAAGCGTGTGCCGAATGTCGAAACTCTAAGACTTAAGCTAAAGGATGACATAAATTACCAAGGAAGTAATAAAACTTAAAGAACAGCTTTGAAGAAGCTGGGATTTAGGTGGCAAAATAAATCTCAGCGCCTGGTTTTAGTAGAAAAATCAGATATTCGGCAGAAACATATAGAATATCTCAAGAGTATGCAGCGAGATAGAAATGAGAAATGTACAATTATTTACATGGATGAGTCGTACATTTTGTCATTGCATGTAAAAAATAAAATATGGAGTGACATGTCTTCCAACGGTCTGCTAGCACCTGTGGCGAAAGGTAAGCGGTTAATAATGATTCACGCAGGAGGAGAAAGGAGAAAAGTGTTTTATTCCTAATGCTCTTGTAATATGGAAGTCGTACCAGGCAACGGGATTATTACAAAAATATGAAGAAAATTATGAAAAATGGATTTACAAGCAATTAATACCAAATACCTGACAGTATTGTGATAGATAATGCTCCTCCCTATCACAATGTACAGTAGGGATGGGTCGGTTCGGTTCTTCGGTTCCAATTTATACCGGTTCTGGAGGTTCGACTCGGAATCGGTTTTAGGTTAACAACAATTACTCGGTTCTTGGTTCTACACGGCAATGGCAAAACTCTCTTGTTACAAAAATAACAATGGTACTCATGTATAGCGTGCCCTTTTTCCCCCAACATAAAGGAAAAAATTTCTGGGGTGTGTGCTTTACACGGAAAAACAATTAAGGAGTGGTAGTCATAAACTGTTCCGCGATGTTTGGAGAGAAGTGTATCAGAATAGTCTGTTATCTCATCTCTCGCTCTTACATCAACACTCCTCTCCCTTCTCTCCCTCTCTTTATCACAGCCCTCCCCGGGAAACAACACTGCTAGCCGATCGATACATTCCTCCAAGCCTTCTTTGTTTGGTAGGATGGCCACCGGGCTGTGAGTAAGAGAGGGAGAAGAGACGTTTTTTTTTCTAGGTGTCACATTCCAGCAGGGCAAAAAAAACCGGCAAGTCACTGTGTAAAAGACGCAAAAAAAAAAGAGCCGCCCAGACACCATAAAAAAAGATAAGAAATCCGGCCGCCCACCACAGCTGTTGACGTTCTTTTAACGAACTTTAGTAGATTACCTTTATCATACAGCAANTTGGTAGGATGGCCACCGGGCTGTGAGTAAGAGAGGGAGAAGAGACGTTTTTTTTTCTAGGTGTCACATTCCAGCACATGTGTAAAAGACGCAAAAAAAAAAGGCCTCCCAGACACCATAAAAGAAGCAAAAAAGATAAGAAATCCGGCCGCCCACCCAGCTGTTGATCTTTTAACAAAATTTTGTATATTAGGTTACCTTTATCATACAGTAGGCCACAATGTTTTGGTTTGGGGGCCATGAGTTATTTAATTAAAGTATTTTCCAAACATATCACAATTACCACATATTAATGTAAAAAAAGAATAATTTTTTACATATTTACTAACCTTAAATAAATTTATACAAGTTTATTTGTATACATTAAAACTTGTCTTCACACTTTGTTATTGTTCAATTCTTCCATATAACGGTTAAATAAAACATTTTAATGAATTTTACCTGCATTGGTTTAATAAAGTTGCAAGCAAAAAGCAAGTATTCAAAATACATAGAACCGAATACTGGAACCAATATTTAAATTGTAGAATCGGCACCGGAACCGGAATCGACATTTTTGGTTATTCGACCCATCCCTAATGTACAGGTAAACAAAACACCTACTTCCAGCTGAACTAAGATAGAAATGCAGCAGTGGTTAGGTAAGGAGAATATTTTGTTTACTAGCGACATGCTAAAACCAACTTTGTATGATCTCATAAAGCAACACAAACCTCAGCAAGTGCAGTACTAGGTAGACAGACTACTGGGAAACCATGGCCACACAGTACTTTGTCTGCCACCATATCATCCGGATTTGAATCCGATAGAAAGCATCTGGGCCAAAGTTAAAGGAGAAGTGGCTTCAAAAAATGTTACTTGCAATTTGAGAGATGTGAAAAAAAAAAACTCTGCAAGAACATATTTAACCGAATGGGGCCAGAAGACTGGATACGAATTTGCAATCACGTCAAGACACTTGAGAACAACTTATTATGACAAGGATGTGTGATTTGAGATTGAAATTGGGAAAGTGATTATAAATTTAGGTGATGCAGACAGTGACAGTAGTGGCAGCAGTGACATTTACATGTCAGACTCATCGGCTGGAGCAATGAGTGGCATCGAAGAACTGCCATAGTACTTCATACATCAGTGGTATATAGTCAATGTTTTTTTTACTTTTCCCTACCAGCTGTGAAGGTTGTTTTACTCCTGTTTCTCTCCTCTTTCTACCACCCATTCGCGCGTAATGAACAAACGTGATTTTAATGAGGTAAACTTGCAAGGATTCCCATAGAAAAAGACATGTTCGAGAGGATGCAAAGTTTACAAACCGTAAGTTTGCGTGTTTTGTAAATTACGTATTTGTAAAATGTTAACATAATTATTGAAATGCATGAGGGGTTATAAAGTCGCACCTTCAACACTTTTGTAAAATGTAAATAATACTTATTTGCCTATATCGTAAATTCAATGAGTGTAAGGTTAACTTTGG
>NQII01000639.1:408052-431857 GCA_002778355.1 Clitarchus hookeri
GGGGGGGGGGAGAGAGAGAGAGAGAGAGAGAGTGTGTGTGTGTGTGTGTGCGCGCATGCGTATTGCTGCATGTATACGAATACAAAGTACATACATATCGCATTTTGTTTTTTCATTGAAGCTAAAACTTTCAAAGTTATTATGATTTGAATGTTATTTCTATACGAACAAAATTTTCCACTGCTCTATCAAAACAATATGCAACTCAAATGCCACACACTCGTAAGAATCTCAAAACAATGCCGTATCACGAAAGACATTACACTAAAGCCCCCTGCCCCCTAACTGTTTCCTTTTTTCCCTCCAAATAAAATAAACAAATCCTGAACAAACAACTTGGCAATTACAAAAATAATACAGGTTGGAATGCCAACCTAGCTATAATATTCTACATCGATTACTGGATGGAAGTTAGCCAAAGTCAGTCTTTCAGTGCCTGTCACGACAGCAAATACGAGGAGAGAGCAAAATGCAAGTGTGCAGTGGACTCAAACATTTGTTTACAAACATCTTTTTCTTCAGTGACAAAACAGCTGTGGTGGAAGGATACATTGTGGCCATGCTACTTTTCTAGAACTGTCAAAATTTGCCCCACTTACATGAAATGGACAATATTAGGTGACTTTAAAAATTATGTTCCTCAATTGAATGAACTAATAAACCTCTTAACTTGAATGGAGTGGAGAGATTTGGGCAGCTCTTAACATAAGAGGTCTTGAGATCCGATGAGGGTGAAGCGAGGTAAGAGACAGCAGTGCAATGCAACGGCGGGGGAAATGGGAGATCTCAAAGACAACCAGCCGGCCAGTGGCATCGTTCGGCACGATTTCTACTGCAGAAATCCGAGAGCAACCCCACAGGGGAATCGAACCCGGTTCGCCTGGGTGGGAGACGAGCACTCTGACCACTACGGCCCTGTCTTCACTTGAAGAGTTGCTTTCTAACAGTTCATTTAGGATTTTGTTCCGATCCTCCAAAATTGGTGAATATTGCACAAATTTTGTTTTACTCAGTTCTGTTTGCACTCTTACACTGACATAGAATAATTCTATGCTAAGTTATTTATTATTATTAACTCTAATAATTTAAATAGTGTTGTGCAGCTACACCAGAATTATTGTGAAGTAGCCGCACAGTACTGTACACTACAATGCACAAAACTGCACCAAACTTCACTGAAAGAAACTAAGCCAATGAGAGTATCTACATAAACTTACCGCCTGTTGTCTTTCCTGAGATACAAAAGATTTTTCTTCTGACAACCTCTGTGCACTTTTCTGATGATTGTTAATTTCAATATCAGGGCTGCCCATACTTTTCTTGAACAGCTTCTCCTGTACAGGTGTACTGCTGCGAGACCAATCAACTGTGAACACACATATTTGTTTAAATAAACATAGGATATTCTACAGATTCGATAGCATTTTTTCAGTTTCTTATTTAATCTGTACTTAAAATGTAATTTATTAAGTTTCCATGCTGAAATTAATAGAAAGTGTTATATTAGCAAAAAAACAGTTGAAATGACAAAATTAGCATTCAACCATAGTGAACACCCCCCACTCACAAATCTAAAAGCACATAATTCATAAGACCATTCTGGAGTTCAAGATTGCCTCAGCTGCGAAATAGGCATTTAGTAAAATAAGATTTTCACTACTTCTGCATATCTATGATAATGCTTAAAAAAAAATTAAAACAATTCGCAGATTTTGAAGCGGTTGTCCTGCTATTAGATTCAATTTTTTTTTTAAGTCTAAGAATGTGATAATTGAAAGATCTGCACAGCGACAGTTTTCAGGCTATCTGCACAATCCTCTTAAAATCTGTGTAGTACTCTGGCGTGAGATGAGCTGTTTAAAAATGTCACCATCGCTGACATTCTATCTCTTCAAACAAAGGAGACACTTGAGATTGTTTTAATGAAACACTTGAAGGCAAGTCTCTGGCTGCAACATGTAACATGCACTGAGAGGAGAAGAGAGGAGAGCAGGCTAGCCGACATCCGCTCGCTCGGATAGTGAGACTGTTCTGCATGCATCTTTACTGTCCTGTCTCCCAGGTAATGATGCATACCAGTGATAGCCAAGTTCAGTTTTTTCGAGTGCCACATGTCATTTTCAAAACTTATTCAAGGGCTGGACAAAATATATATTGATACTAAAAAACTTTCACAGCTTTATTTATTTTTAAAGCTTAGTCAAGTTTTCTTATAATTTNTTCGAGTGCCACATGTCATTTTCAAAACTTATTCAAGGGCTGGACAAAATATATATTGATACTAAAAAACTTTCACGGCTTTATTTATTTTTAAAGCTTAGTCAAGTTTTCTTATAATTTTAAAATATGTTTGTACTCCAAGTATATCTACTATCAAAAAACATTATGGTGACATCAGCAAGATATATTAATCAAAGTTCCATAAACTGTATTAAATCAAATGTATTGATACACATTACATATGAAGAATTAGTTTCTTTCTCATACCTTATATAAACCCTGAGAAAATATTATTTAGTAATATCAAAGAATCATTTTTTTTTATTATTATTTTTTACGGTGGAAGTAACTGAAATGTGTGTTAAATAAAATTAAGAAGTAACAAAAAATTTAATGTGCACACACAAAAGAAAACCTTGAATTTTAGAGAAGTATGAAAATAAAATTAATAGGATGACGTACACAACAATTGAATATATTTTCTAGTGCTGCGACACTATTTTATTGCCAATAAAAATCTAGGTAAAATTTGAAGCAAAGAAATTACATATAAATATAAAAAGTTCCCGCTAACTTACAGTAGTAGTCAAACATGTATCTGCTTGCCAGATATGTCATGGAGGCCATATTGAATGACGACACAGAATGTATGCGGCCCGCCAGTTAGAAATCATTGACGTGCATGATCAGGACGTTCTAGAAAAATATTTCCGCTCTGAATTACTGAATTGGAATTTTAAGTGCAACACGTTACCCAATTGCAAACCTGCTAACATCGTAAATAAGAAAAAAAGTATTAATTCTTGGAACTGTAGCACCTAAATTTGTACAGCCTCAATGGTGTTTTGTATCCAATACAGCTACGGGCACTGGTATTTAGGTTCCGTTGAATTAATTCACATCACTTCTTAATTATCTATACAGGTAATCACCAACTTACGTAATTAATCACAATTTTACAATTTAAATACAATTTTTTGTGTAATTGTTTTAACATTTTTATGTGCTTCCAATTAGGTAGTGGCATCAATACAAAATAAGTACTTCCCAATCAGACTTCAGAATCCAACAGGTGCTTGTATTTTTTTTTTCAGGACGATGTGCAAGATATTAATTTTTTTTGTAGTAAACAATACATATGACCAGGCCATGTCTAGGGGACGAGGGTGATAGTTTGATTGAAAAACAAAAACTGTGTCTAACACAGAGTAATATACAACAGTAATTGTACCGATGGTCAAGAATTAGATTTGATTTGGATTTGCCAAGTGAGAGAGAGGAATACTTTTTTTTTTGTTACCAAGTTAGTTAAGGTTACAAGTAGGCCAGGCTACCAAAAATATATAAAAGGACAGGAATTCAAGTACTCACAGAGTAGTACTTATCGACAGACACACACAATCGCGACGTTTCACTGGCTAAACAAGCTTCATCAGGCGGAGCGTTGTAGGACACCGCAGTATGGCGGAAGGGTGCTGTTGGTAGTAAACCTAGCGGCCAAGTGGCGAACTAGGGTGGGGCGAGAAAATTGAAAAATTGCAGGTATAACTGATGAGTATGGTTTGGAGCTGTGATTATCTTATGTGGAGGCCTGGAGGCTGCCTGGATTTTGTTATGAATTGGTGAGCTAATTCCCAGTGTCCGAGTTCTGAGCTATTGCTTGAAGGTGGCAGGGCTCTCACAACTCTGGTACTGTAGCCAGAATCAAAATCTTTGTTGTGTGATTCTGCATGTGCTGCAACTGGTTTGTCCTGTAGGTTATTGATGTGACCAGCTATGGCTTGTTTGGTATCTGCTTCATCAGGCAGCGAGTTGTAGGACACCGCAGTATGGCGGAAGGGCGCTGTTGGTACAATTAGATACAATCAGACCACCAACGGTCATGAAGTAAAATACATTAATACAAAATTTGCTTTCAAAGCCCCAAAGTTAAATACAATAACATATGATAAAACCTCTTGAATTACAAAAATTAGAAAATAAAAAAAATTCCCTCAGAAATTAAATATTTAAATGTGTTTACAAAACCCTGCAGGGGTTTTGAACCCATATTAACAGCAGTTCCTTTCCCTTAAAGGAACAGAGTTCCGTTCTGATCAAATCCCTAAGTCACCTCCTCAAAAAAGTCTCTCTAAATTTGAACATCAGACTTTTATTTCTTCTGAGTATCGTTCTGGAATGTTTTCTAACGTTAATGTTGCATAGAGCACTCCATGGTGATGTCACAAGCTGCTTGCGCCGCCAGTAGTCCTGGAGACACACACGGCAGGGGGAGAGGGGAGCGAAGCAATGAACAAGCCCAGCAACGGGCCGGCGCACCAGTATGACTATAGCCCGTCTGCCAGTAATTTCGACAGGGCAGACCAGCAGTCTGACAGGGCACTCCCACCAAGGTAAGCCTCGTCCACATCTTCGATGATCATCCACTTAGTTCACGTTGTGCCAACAGCATATGGCATGGGTATTCCTTAGTGTGGGCGCTCGGTGACAGATGGGATGCTGTCACAAATTTATACAGTTGGGTATTTAGAAAAATGATTCCAACGACAACATATAGCAAAATATACGACAATTTAGAGACTTCAGTCTGTTGCACAGTTGCTGCCCTGTTCTACTTACTGCGTTGTACCATGATTGATGTTATGTTAACAGAAACAACTGATTTTAAAAAAGGTGTGAAGGACTTTCAAAAAAACCGAAGAGTTTATGAAATGAAGTGTTGTGAATCTTCAATGCCTAATTGTAATTTGCAACTTTTTGCATGAAGTAAAAGTTTATTTGTCGCCAGCGCAAAAATTAAATGTTTTTTAAAATAATATTATGATACCCAATATGTTTATACTTAGCTGGCATAATAACAACAAAATTGTTGCATGGAATATTAATTTAATTCAATAGTGAGATGTCTTCTGAATAAAATAACACCACATACTGTGACCACCTTAGTCACCAATCATTTACCAAATATGTAACATTGGAGAAAACTTACTTTTTGCCAAGTAAAAATTCAACTTTTAATGGCATTTGCAAAAAAAAAAACCAGATCATATTTCAACAAAATATTAATATTATTAATAAACAGACGTCTTCAGAATAGAATGATACCACAGAAGAGCATCTGCCGAGTGAAAGAACAATGGCAGGACAAACAAGTGACGGTAGTTGCCAGTTGTGTCGTGCAGAAACATTCGGCTGCCTGAGGAGTGGAGAGTGGGTGGAGTCAATAGGTATTGGATAGCTCTGACTGCCTGGGGGGTGGTATCTACTTTTAGATATGCCTTAGATCCATTACAGTGCTCACCAAGAGAAATGCAATGTGCAGCAACAAATAAAGTACAAGAAATTAATTTTTCAACCAATTTTCGCTAAATTTTTTTACAGTTCCTCAAAAAGGAGTTGTTATAGAAAAACAGTAATTATAAAGGGAGTCGATATATAGGGTATTCATGGTAACGTGCTGCAATGGAAAACCTACCTTGACCACTGTTAAAGCAATGTAAACCAACCCCAAAACCGCTGTGAGGCTAAACATCCGTTCCCATGGGCAAGACACAGGAAAATCACAGAAATGAACAAAAACATAAATTAACAAGTTGCAGTGCCAGTGCGAGAGTAAAATACATGCTTTAAAAAAAAACACTAAATAGTTTTTGGCATGATCTTCATTGTAAAGCGAAAATATCTACAAAATTCTACAAAATGCTTTTGTAGACAGATATATTCCATGCTAAACCAAACTAACATTTTTATTTATTTATAATTTTGGTAATTCAAATTTTATTTTACGTACAAGCATAAAAAAAGACACAAACAACATCATCTAGAAAATAATGAAAAATTTATGAATTGTACACATACCAAATTAATTATTACAAAATTTTGAAAACTTTCTATGCCTTTTACTCAGCAATATGATTTTAGCAGACGACTTACTCTTGTAATGGCACAGCGAACTACTGCTTATTTATTATTAACATTTTATAAACTCACCAACTGCAGCCTTTCTTTTCCTTGCGCTTGTAGGCAACAAGTTCTTGCTGGAGCTAAGCGAACTAAGGATTTCGTTGTTGCACACACGCTTCTTAGACTTCTGGGTTTGTTGATCAACATCTGACTTTGGCGAGTCCTCACGAGCTCTCTTTAAACTGCACAGAAAGAAATTTGGCATTGAAATAGAAACGTATCGCAAATGAATTAATTTTACGGTGGCAGCAGAGTGGCATCAAATAGAGCACTGCGCTCAACAATACAATATGTAGAAGTAGTTAAATAGTAGTACACACATTACCAAAAAATGTCAGATGTACTGTTTATGTCGTATATGGAATGAAAATGCATTTTTCTAACACTGTAAAATATATTGCTATATTTTACTTAAATTATTTTTAAAAATTGATTAATAAGTCTATTTTTAACCAAAATGTAAGCAAATTTTTATTCTGGATAATTTAAAAAGCACATTTCGCATGAAAACATTTATCAACTAGGATAATCACAAAAGTTACTTGGGTTGTATGTAAAATATATTAATACTGATGTTAAAATACGTTTTTAGTAATTGATTTTATGTCGATTTATTTTAGTTATAAAAATGATAACTTCATTGGCTGCAATGAATGTACATAAAATCAAGCATTAAAATATTTGTAAACAATATTAGAAATTTATTATAACTTACAACCAGAATAATTATGATAGTCTTGACTGATATTTTTATTGCAAAATTAGCTTCTTAAAGTATTAAGTATAGCAATACATATGCTAAATTTTATTTAGAAATAGACAGTAATTTATTTTTAAACATTTCAGTAAGTACCATTTTCTAGCAAAATCTTTTACAGTATTAGGTACTTACTAGGTATATGCATTCTTTCAAATGCAACATAAATGGTATGTTCCTGACAATTTTGGTAGTGTGTTTACTACTAACGAGTTCTGCAACAATCAGGTGTTGTGCTTTATTGGAAACCACTCTCCTACATTAACTTTGAACAAGTCGTGCAGAGACAATAATATAGTGAACACTCGATATCTCAGATTATATCCTGGACCCTGATTTGAAATTACTCAAACTGGGGAGGTTGAAGGAGAAAAGGATGATGGAGAGAGAGAGGGAGAGGAGTTTAGCAGAAAGCACACTTTTTTTCATTTAGCAAACCATAATGGCTCAAGAAAATATACTGGCTGTAATTTCCTACATTTTCAACACTTATTCAGCATTCCATTTAATGCACGTGACTCCAAACGTAGCAAATTTGCTATGAGAAAAAATATCATTAATTTACCTAACTAATTTTAATTTTGTTATCGATAGAGCAATTAGCTTTGTTAGCATACAGTTTCGGTATGTTGCATTCATAACCTGCCCGATGTGACTTGGCTGTGATTGCAGTTGCACTACATGATTCGAAGCGAGAGTGTTCACAGACGTTAAAACTTCCACTACAAGTTAATTTGAGTAAATTTGTGTCAATGTACACACATTTTACTACTAAAAATGGAACAAAAAATGTCAAAGTTCCTTAGTAGACATCATGAAATTATAAAGAAAATAGCAGCGAACTGAACACATCAAGGCAATGTTTTTAAAGAAATTTAAAGTTACATTTTTGTTTTAACATGCTGTAAGTCTAATAGTTTTTTAATTTTATTTAAAAAATATTATAAGGGATTTTCCTATTAAAATTGAAGCAAGTATTTTAAAGAAGTGCTCCAAACCCAGAGGATTAATACGTAGTGCAACAACTAAGTGAATAAAAATATAAAACCATACGACTTTTCTAGCTCGAATCTAATTTTTAGCACGCACAGTCATTATTCTATGTTTATTTTTGGTTTTAATGAAATAAGTCACGATAGAATGTTATGCACTACGTATAGCAACCCACAAACTTCTTTACCTAACCTAAAATATTTTTCCCAATTTTTCCCGAATTCCCGCAGGAAATTCAAGTTTCCTGCCCGAATTTTTCCCGGTGGCAAAATTAAATTACCGCACACAACCACAAAAAACTAAATACGAAAATACCACAAGTACATCATCATTTTGTCGACTAATTCAGGTCACGTGACCTTTTTAGTAAACTAGAAGTACCAATTCGAACACTGCCTCACTTTTTAAGTGACCTATACATTTCTCACTTGACTAAAAAAGAATGTTTAAAAAAACCTACAACATAGCGGCTGATTTCAACATTACCACAGCAAAGGACTTATATAAAATTATAGCACTTTATTAATTTGCATGTGACAGAAACTAACTTTTTATTCCACTCATGGAATGTTCACTTTTGCACTTTTTGTGCCATCTTGTGGCTTTGATATGACGTTTTTTTGTTCACAACATCGTAAATTACGTATGCATACTTCACTGTTTGCGTTATGACTTGGTAAGGAACGAGAAGAAATTATATTTGTACCGTTGTAATATTTCAGAGAAATAAATTTAAAAAATAGCATTATCGTAAAAGGAAACTAAGTTTCTCAACATCTTACGACTTTGGAACGACCGTCTGGCGTCTGCCATGGTTGTTTATTGGACTACTAGCGCTGTTGGTTTAATTCCATGGCAGCGCTGATAGTACTCGAGCCAAGTCATGCCATTTAAAAAACAAAACACGTTTCATTATAACAAGAAACACATTTTCATGCAATCGTTTTAAAAAATGAGCATTATAAGTTAACTGTCTTACAAAAAAAATGCCAAATAGAGTGTCTGCGAAATGCCTTTATATGTAGAGGTAATAATGGAGATTTTCTTTATTTACTAATGATGCATTCCCAATCTTGTCCTTTACTCGTGGAAAAATTTATTTTCAGCCCCAATTAAAATTTTCCTGGCTCAAAAACTTTAATCCCGCCCAGCTATGCTTTGTTTATGGTAAACACAAGTCTGTTATAGTATTATTAATCTACAATTATTATGTCTATCAGTTGCGTGTGACGAAAAGATTACTTTAGTTATATATATATACATATATGTATGTTTTCAATATTATCTCATATGCCTCTTTTGAACTTTTTTGAATTTCATATGAATATGCTCTCACTGTTCGTGTTATATTATTTATGTTTGTAATAGGCCTACTACTAATGTAGGCCTAGTTTAAATAATTAAATTTCATGCCCTCATATACAGTATTTAGTTCTGTAAAGTAATTGTCTGTAACTAAAAGAATCAGAATATTTGGAATCGAGATCGAGAATCGAGGAAAAGTGGAATTGTTACATCCCTAATGTACACTATAATAAATGTTACTACTTAATTTTTTTAAGGCATTAAAAAATACTGTATATGGCATATTATACTATCTCTTTTCTTATAGAAAATATTTTCAGATTACTGTTTACAAACTCCTGTTTTGTTTACCGTGTTAGAAAAAAACATGAGCATAGACTAAAATAACAATATGAATGTAGATACTAAACACGAAACAAATATGTAAAGATAGTGCCACCCCTATGGAACTAAAACCATACATAATTTACTTCAGGTCGTTGGTAGTTTGGAACACGGCCGTGGTACGAAAGTGTAAAAAGTGCACACTACTTTCATACCATGTTATCTACGAGTTTCATGTTTTGAATTCCAAATGGCAGCCACTGTTTACACAGCAGCAGCAGGTTAATGATATTACCGCAATGTAAATAGGAAAGTTTAGATACAACTGAATTATATTTACTGTTATTATCAACTGCGTATGTATATTTATATGGAAAATATACGTACTTACACGTGATGTGAATGGCAGTCGAATGGGTATGTAAACATTGTGTGTTATTGTAGGTTGAAACAGTTTGCTGTCGATTGTAAGACCACTCCCATTTTTTTTACATACAGTTTAAAGTGAAAATTATTGTCTTATTTTCAGGTAAATACGATATGTTTATTTGGACGTCAACACCAACCAGTATCACAAAGCACTCGCACCTTGCCAAGTGATTACTGCAACTTACTCTTCTCCTCCTTTGAAGGACATTGCAAACATTATGTTACAGCTAATCAAGGCTGTACAAGCACGCCATGCAGAGGGCACATGCAACACTTGCACACAAGGTACAGGACGTCCTCTGGGGACTACATCCTGGCTGTCAGCAAAGGTATTCATCCATCCATCATCATTTTTGTTATCATTCTGCAATCCTGCCCTAGGGCATACTCAAGACAAAAGATAACCAGCAGAAGGTCGACAGTTTGAGCAGCAGTTTGACGAGAAAGGGACTTCCTAGGAGAAAGAGAATCACTCTGCTGGAACCAATTTACTGGCCAGTTGAAGTCTGCTATGACTGCCAACTCGTAGCAAGAAGTAGGAGGAATGTTTGTGAATCCCTTTTAATCAAGACTGCTGTTACTGTTGAGTTCAGGGATAGCAGTCGACGAGGGCAACTAGGGCCAGGGCAACCAGTGTGGTGTTGCCTAGGGTTGCTGTCATCCTGGGAGATATGCAATGGACCACACTGTTAACTGTATCATATTCTGTACTGATAGATACAGAGGCACAAGTTGCTGAAGACCTGGGATGAATTGTAGAGAGTTCCAGTGATAAGCAGCACAGAGTCAGCTAGAATCCTATCCCTAGTCTGCCTGAACACCAGAGCCATCTAACCGAGATGGTCTGCTGCCCAGATGTTTGGAGAGCGGAAACATAGGTCAGGATGGCAGTTCAAGGCACCTGAGGATAAAGGGGAAGCTGTGATACAGTGCTCCCCAAACTACAAGGACTGAATAGGCATGTTTCATAACATCCTGTATGGGACTACCAGGGCATCAAATTGGGGCCACAGGCAGATACAAAAACAGAATGCTAGGTACACAGGGTGATGAACTTTAAAGTAAAAATGCTCAGTCGGATCACTCCCCATCTATATGCCAGGTGAGAGGACTCATGGTCGGAAGAGACGTTGGCGACATCGGACAGGGAGACTGCCAATAGCATCTTCAAGCCTGACAACCTGACAGAAACTATCCTCAAAACCATGGCCAGATTCCTGATGGAGACTCGAGGGGACCTGATATAGGTACTTGCATCCACTCAAAACCCACCCAACTTAGCCAGTTGTAATTTCCTTTGCACCATGACAGGCAACATGGCTACTGGTGTAGTGAAAGCGACAGATACTTTGCTTAGGGGCCCAAGCCATACTCCCTTTCAGGGAAGAGTGGAAGCAGATCCTCAAGGAACAGGGGTTCAACTCCACACTATTAAGATAAAATGACTGAACTAACAACAATAGAAAAACAATNAAGAGTGGAAGCAGATCCTCAAGGAACAGGGGTTCAACTCCACACTATTAAGATAAAATGACTGAACTAACAACAAAATGTTATAGAAAAATTACATACTTGACGGAATCTTCTTCAAATTCATCACAATTAGTTGACTCATCGGCTTTGCACTGTCTCTTAGCTGCATCGTCGTCTTCATCTTCTTCGTACTGTAAAATCAAAATAAAAAAATTTAGTGAGATTTAGTGAATGATTCACAAACTTGAAATACAATATGTACTAAATGTAGTACTTTAAGATAAACATATTTTGGATAGGATTTTTTGTTGCAGTATTTAAATTAATATATAAAATATGATCAATAAAAAATATTTATAAAAATAAAACTTCAATATACATATATACCAATTAAAATAATATAAATTTCCAATATAGCCTGCAAATTCAAAATAACTAAAAATATCACAGCAATAATTCTGATTTGCCAATATCATTTACGCTCAGTTAAGGAGAACCAACATTACCGAAACAAACTTACACTTCCACAGCAAAATGTAATGTTGCAATAAAATTTATGTGATTTCATATCTCACGTCAGTGCATGTTAGCCTACAACTATGAGCTAGATGTAAAATTTATATAGCAAATAAGTATCTGATAGAGCGTAGATAACAGCAGAAGTTTTAATTATGACTGATACAATTTTTGTGTAAACCATGGGGTGAAACTTAGGGCCGGTTGTCTGGTTTTATTCCAATTAAGGTCTGATTAGAATTTAAGTGTTGGTTAGTGACATTGTTTCTCAATGTATGGTTAAGAACAATCAATGTTTAATTTGCCTGTAGTCAATGGTTATCTTAAACACACAAATAGATTCCATTACTGTGCTAATCGGGACATTTACTTCATGGTAACCATTCTTGGCTGATGTAAGGTTATGTTTGTTTATTTAAATTGGTTATAGTGTTAGCAGAAGATAAAAATTTATTTGAGGATGATAATGACAATAGTATTGATTACATTAACTAGCTGCAATTATTCCTAAGAAAAAATGTTTTTATGAATTTAGAATATTTTTTATAATGATATTTTGTTTAACAAAGTTAACTAATCTGATTCTGCTTGAAAGTATAAAACATACATTATAAGTTCTTAGAAATAGTTACTTTTTTTTTAGTTTGGAGGAAAACTTCTTTAATTGCTTTAAAATATTTTAGGTTACGGTACCTGCATGTAATATTTTAGCCTCGTTTCTTGGAATCAATTTTTACTAAACACAAAGTGACATTTGTTTTTCTATTTATTATAAAATCTACATAAATTTTGCCTGAACTATCCCCAACTTAAAATCAAGTCAGTCTTCATTATTTAATAAAATATGCAAGGTCGACGACAGCGTAAAAATATAAATTTTAGAGCAATTATGGAGTGTATGGCAACAGCAATAAATGGTTTTTTCAAGTCTAAAAAATAGAAATTTTTTATTGCAAAACTTCCTTATTTCAAGTACACCTAATACTGTACGTAAACAACAGATCTAAGAACTGCAATGTATTGAAATCACATGTTACATTAACCACTAAAAAGTTTACATGAATTCGTATTGTATTTGCCTTGTTTTCATTAACACACAAATACATTTGAGCCATGAAAATAAATAATACACTATATGAAGTGGCAAGATTTCTTGATTAAAATTGTTTATTACTGGTGCTTCCTTTCATATTTTACAACAAACTTTGTTTAACCAGCACATTATACACAGCAGACGACAACCTAGTTGCAGCCAATCACAAAACAAACCTTAACTGCATTGTTGCCAAATTTATCTTAACCAGCACTTGGCAAGCCAACACTTTCTTTACCTGGAAACGTCTGTTTAGAAACAGTATGAGACTAATGAAACATCTAAACTTCTGTTTAAATTTGTCATGTTGTCAGGTAACAAATACTTTGAAGTGACATTGTGAAAGTGGCCCTTTGCGTATAATTTGTTGTGGATCATCATACTTTTCATGTTAAGCTAACAAGCAAGCTTCATTTTAAACTGCTAACATTTGCAACAGCAATTGACACACTTGACGCCAGAAATAGCAATTCTCACACTATACTGTATAAGCTAGACATTTGAATAACAAGCTGTTCTGAAACAACACTGACAATTTGGTAAGCAAGAGAACTAAAAAGTAAATATATATGACGCACACACACAGTATATGTTTGAACAAGCCCCGATCATCTGAAAGAGTGTCTCCATTATAAAAAAGTGATGGCATACACCCATTATCCAAAACTAGATGACGGCCACTGTAACTGACTGGTTGGTAACTAAGGATTGGCGTATCGACAATGCTAGCATATGTGGAGACATATTCACACCACACTTCACAGCTTATGCCTGGCCCTCAACCATCCACTGAGTCACCCAGAGCAAATTACTTCACTTTTGACAATATAATTTTGAAATTTCATTTTCGGTTATGAGCACACTGTTCAAAGATGTAAAAATTTCCATTTGCAGCTTCCAAATATTACAAATGCTAATTCTGAAGAGCCACATATTTATACATGTACATTTGTATATATGGAAGCACATATATATTTCATAATACAAGGCGCAAAAATTGCTTCAGAGGTAAATAAATACTGGCATTACACACTGATTATTCATAAATGTACATTGTCCACAAATTTTGTTAACTTACACTGTTACGAATGCGTTTTCTGGAGGTTTCTTCGAATTTGGCAGAAAACCTGGGCGACGAATCGTTGGTCAATCTGTAGGCGCTAAAAAAAAAAAAAACCCAATTAAAACAAAAAAGCATAAAATCAGTAAAATCAATTTTGTATAAATTCATGGCAATAAACAAATATAAAAAACAAGAAGTTACTGATATAACTAATGAGAGTCCTTTCCTAACATGGGTGCAAATAATAAATTATTAACTTCTTAAAAGTCTATATGGTAGGTAGGCCTTGACATCTCATTGACAACAATATCAATAGAGAAGGAACAAAAATATATGCAACAGTAGTGAGACAATAACGAATATGCAAGTGCCTTACTCGGGACTTGAACCCAGAAAACTTTGTGCCATAAGCTAGCATGCAATCAACTGCTTGACGGAGGTAGGATTATGAGTGTCAACTTAGTATATAATCAGTCAAATGTTTTGAATGATAAGGTTTACTAACCTGAAATAATTACAGGGCTGTCATTTTGAAAATAAGTGTCTGCTTACGTGGTCTTCCATAGCGTTACTTGTGTGTGCAGAATTAGATGGAAATCGGTAGATTGGTTGCCAAGATATGGCATCAAAGTTTTATTTTCTCATTTGGTGCTATCTTACAAAATTGCAATAACAAAAGGTTTTGTACACAATGTTTATAATAAATAGTTTCAGCTTATAATAGATACTGTCAGCATACAAAGTTTGGTTGTATTGTTTAATAGATATGACAAACTCATCAAAATTATTTATCTGACCCCACTCACTTAAACCAAGTAATTATACATGGCCTTTTGTAACACTACCGGTGTGCAAAGTTTGGTGAACATTAGCTGAATTGTTACGGAAATACTGCAAAATGTACAATTTTTTCACCTGGCACTATTCTGCAAAAAAGGCCAGCAAAATGAATCTCTGTATGCATAATTGATGCTTCTCATGAATACTGTAAGTGTACAAAATTTGGTTAATTGTTTAATAGATATACATACCAACCAAATTATTTATATTAATGTCATTATAAAAAAAGGTCTACCACACCTAAAAAATGTAAGTTCACATACCCTACTGACTTGCATGTAAGATTTGATGAAAATCACTAGATGGGTCCTAGAGACAAGGATAAAATTTCTACGTCTTTATGTGACTTCATAAATGGAGGACAAAAGGTTTTGTATTAGCACATTCAATGATTGTCATAGATACTGCCAGTATATAAAGTTAAGTTAAAATTGAATACATAGTTTTGTAGAAATAGCTCACCATGCTAAAATGTTTATACAGCCGCACAATTAAAACATATAAATGAGTATGACCTACCACAGTCCAACTTCTTTGTTCTTTGCCTGATTTGGTATTAATCAGTTTGTTTCCAGAGATAAGACACAAAAACCTTATTTATTCATGTGGTGCTATCTTACAAAATGGCAGACAAAAGTGGCTATTTTTGGCATATGCAATACTTGTAATAGATACTTTCAGCATACAAAAGTTGGTAAAAATTGGTTGAACAGTATGATGGATATACCAAATAAACATAAAATATTAACATGGCCACCAATTTGATATACAGTAAAAAATATTTACATGGCCACTAAAGAGATATAAAGTAAAAACTTTATGTTTTCATGTGGTACTATCTTCCAAAATGGTTGAACAACAACAATATCCATTTCAAAATTCAATGCTTACATGATGCACTGCCAAGATAGAAAATTTGTGGTCGAATGATTCCCAATATGACACAGCACACTAAATTTTAAAATAGCCACCATTTTGAAAGTAAGCACCTGGTATAGTCTATAACTGTAAGAGTCAACTGTCCTTATTAAGTACAATTTGTGTACTGAGTATGGTGAAACTTGGTTAACTTGTCCAAACGTTTTTAGGGGGATGGAAACACACATGCCCATACACATGTGCACATGCACATATTTATAGGAAAGTTATACAGAATGAGTATAAAGGAATACCCCAACTTTGAAGGTCTATAATATCAAAACCAAACAACCTACAACCTTGATTAACCAATCAAATGAACTGTGAAACCGTGAAGTTTGTTTACCATACATTCATAAATGTTCAATGTGACCACCATGTGCGGCCCGAACGACATCTACGCGATAATCAAACTCGTTCCATGCTCTTGTCAGCATGTCGGGTGATACGGTTTGGATGGCGTTCGTAAATCTCGGTACGTGGTGATGAGGGGGTAGAGAGCTCGCATTTGAGACGTCAATGTGAAGGGGACAGTCTGATGTTTCCCTTATGGTGCGCCACCCCATTGGCACCTAGCTGTTCGCGGATACCTGAACGAGACGTTGCCGCAACGTTGGATTGGTTGAGGAGCAGCTGCTGACCAGGCTCTTCATCACTGGCCCCCAAGAAGCCCGGATCTTACCCCATTAGGTTTTTTCTATGGGAGTTTATAAAGGATCAAATTTTGCGTCCACCATTGCCGGCTAACATTGACGACCTCAAAACAAAACCATGGACGTCATCCAAACCGTAACACTGGACATGCTGACAAGAGTGTGGAACGAGTTTGATTATCGTGTAGATGTCGTTCAGGCCGCTCGTGGTGGTCACATTGAACATTTATGAATGTATGGTAAACTAACTTCACGGTTCGACGGTTCATTTGATTGGTCAATCAAGGTTGTAGGTTGTTTGGTTTTGATATTATAGACCTTCAAAGTTGGAGTATTCTTTTATACTTATTCTGTATATTAAGCCTTCCTTTCCTTTGGAAAGTATGCTAAAAATACAATAGCATTGAATTTTTTTTTTGTAAAATAAGGTGATAGTCAGTAGATTCTGAAGGTAGCTGTAAACATCTTGGAGATTACAGGTGAATGCAATCTGAAGGTTGAATGGGAGTTGGAATCCTGGTCACTCCGCAACCATCAATACACTTATACACTACATGAATTTTAAATTAATTTAGCATAAAATTTAATTAAGCTATCTTCATGATTCAAATTGCATTTGAAAGAAGATAGTTCAATTATTCACTTCGCAAAATATTATTAACAAAATACATTAAATGCACAGCAATTTTTAAAAATTTATTTTCAAAATTGCTTTGAACCTGCTAATTTCCTTTGAAGTTCAAAAATATTAGTTCTCCCAAACAAAATTTCCGAACCAAATTTGTTTCTAAGAAAAGAGTAAACCATCATCTAGGGATTTTCATGATCTTGTAAAAAAATATCAATAAAAAGTGTGGGAAAAAATATTATCTTTTAAGTTGTGTTTATTTTTAACAAATTTATATATTTGGCCATATAATACAAAGAAAGCACAAAATTTTGAAAACCATAGATATAACTTAACATTTTAATACGTTTTTGGCTTCATGTAGATAGAAAGAGTGGTTTTCAGAGGATAATTAAACTATTGGAATAATTGTAAATGTGTCTTAGGGTGTGCTGCTGCTTGTGTGTGGTGGCGTATTCTGCAACTACTAGCAGCGGCCACCTGCCATCAACGGAAACAAGTCCGTTATGTATTCAAGACCGCATCCAAATGTTTTCTGATGCCCACAAACTTGAATTAACTGGCTAATGATGAATGACTATGAGAACTGTACTGTGTAAGACAATATTTCCTCGCATTAGCTGCCACATTACCACATTTTGTAACTGCCTTCATACAAAATGCATCAGTTTATTATATATACGAATCTTATTCCAGAAAATGTGTCAGCCACAAAAAACTACACCATCCATGGGGTTTGGCAAGATTGGAATAATATGGCAAAAATTATCAGACCATCTTTTTTATCACCGTACAAGTGCTATGGCCCAAAATTGATGAGCATAATCATTTGACAGCTGTGTATTCAACATATTGAAGTATAAATACACTATAGCTCACCTACACATTTCCTATTACATCAGTATAAAAAAAGAATATACCTGGGTAAGTATTGTATGCTGAGTGATTATGTTTAACACTTAATGAAAAATTTTCATTCCATTTCAAGTGGAACAAATGAAAAAGCTGATAAGAATCTAGCGTTCTATATTAGCAAGTGAGTGCAGTGGTTGAAATAGTCACAGTTAAGAGCACGTGATTTTTATACTATTTTTAAATTTATAATTCATTTAATTTAACTTCATTTTACACACGTGTAGTTTTGGAAGCCTCGTTGCAGGTTCGGGAATGGGAAACTTGTTCAACAATTACTGCCACAACACACTCAATTTTGTGTCACCATTTCACTGCTGGATATTTAATTTTCAATTATTTCCATGTTGGAATTCATGGAGTTTTGAATTGTATCTTGTATTTAACGTATATGGCTCACGCACGCTGAAGTTTTACAAGAACATCTCAAGGCATTTCACTGCATAAAGAACAAACTTGAAAACTGTTGACAATAAGTAAACATGCAAAGAATGCCATACCACAAATAAAATCTCACTACAACTACAAAGTCATCTCGCACACAACAGTCCGTAGAGGGCATTATTACTATATTAATGTCTTTGTGGGCTGAAGTGACACTGAAACGCAAACGCCGAAGAGTTTGTACAATCTACAGAATGCAATACGCCACAAATACAAATATTTCCTTCTATGAAATTTATGTTATGAGAACAAATTTTATATAAAATATATCCACATCACAATAAACAGAATCTTTTTTCATTTTTAACTTTGGACATTTAAAAGGTAGCTAACAGACAAAATGTCCCCAGTGTAACATAGTGTTGACAAAGTAGATTAAAAATTGGGAAGAGGTTTGGCTACTCGATAGCTTGCACGTTGCCAATGTGTCAGTCATAAGATAATTAGACTGAAGTCCTTATTAAAAATAACACCAGTAGTTAAGATTTAGGTCTGAACGATAGTACAAGAGACAAGTTTGTTTTAGTTTGCTTATTAAACTACAATTATTGCGGAATTTCAACAAGTACAAGGCATTACGAGATTCCCGCCACTTTGATTTACAACACAATTCCAAAGGGTTGCACAAACTCTCTGTAATAGGCAGCACCCCTATAATAAAATAAAATTAATGTTTTATTGCTTTATGCATTACTTACATATTTCAGTCAATATAGTGTAAACCCATGTGTAAAAAGAATTTGTAAAGGCATTATGTTGTTAAAATGTTAAATGTTTAGTTCATATTTAAATTGCTAAAGGCAAGATAAATTTTTTTATTCATTCTTTATGCTACACCCACAAAAACAGACTTTTAATTGAAAATTATATTATAAATTTTAATAAGCTAATTTGTGGAATGTTTCGTGCATTTATGGCATTTGCATGAATTGAAGGAATTATTTCGTATGCTTACGTACATTATTATGATCCAAATTTAGCTAAGATAAATATTCAGTTTGTTCCACCTCTAAATACGGTCATATGCAATATTTGCAGTTTATAGATAATAAGAGCACTTTAGAAAGTTCTGCTTATTTACTCCCCTCATCTCGTATATACTTCAGTCATATGCCAGTGCAAACATCAAAAATCGTCATGTGACACAAGTCTATAACAGTTGTTCAGAAGTCAACTGTATTTATTCAGAAAGGCTGTGTCCCAATTCGCCTAATACTCTCTCGCCCACTCTCAGCGTCATAGAGAGACCTATCTGCTATTCTATCTCAAGGGTGTTTGCACGAGAAAAAGAGTGAACAATGATGTTCATTATTTACTTTATCTCGCACCCTCTGTGATAGCCATATTGTTTTGTGTTAACAATTTCAGGCTTCCGTTTCTTGTAAATTGTAATCAAGACATTCGTTATTTTCTAAGCAATTGTAGTAATTGGAAAAGGCATAGTATTAATGAAATTAACACAACGTACGCAAAATGAATGATTATGGTTCTTTTAAGGTTTATGGTAGGTTATTTTTATTTGCTTTACAGCCAAAAGTACAATTTTGAAGTAATAAAAGAATGAGCGTGTGTGCAATTGCATTACGTTAATACTTCAAAAAACATTGTTAATTTGCTACGGAAAATCAAAGGAGAAAATTGAGAGACAAATATTTATCACCATTTCTTATTTTGCATCCCAGAAACAATACTGATGGTGCCCAAAGGCTTACAAATGGAGACATCTCATATCTCTCATAGTGTGATANGAGAGAGAAAGAGAAGCACGCTTTTCAATTGGGTCGCGGCAGCAAGTAACACCTATAGCGCTTAAGAATATTAATGTGTACAGTTGTGAGAAGTTAAATTTTTCTGAATATATGTACTAAATAACCATAATTTATCTAGCACTCGTGTTTATTCTGCTTTTCCTTGAAAGGTGATATGAAGTACAATGCAATTTGTGCCAGTGGAGATAACACAATGTAACTGTTAGGCTACAATATAAAACGTCCAACGCATCGAGTATGTGTCATCTATTAGTGTTTAGGGTTCGTAATTACAGTACCACAAAATGGTGTAGCCTGAATGGCGTCCCACTCAGAACTGGAAGACATTGAAAAAACACTTAAAGAATGTACTTCTCAATTTGTGTTTATTCATTGGCGATGGATGAGAGCACANTGGAAGACATTGAAAAAACACTTAAAGAATGTACTTCTCAATTTGTGTTTATTCATTGGCGATGGATGAGAGCACAGATATCATAGACACTGCTCAGCTGGCTATTTTTATCAGAGGAATTGACTGTGACTTTTGTCATCACAGAAGAAATGGCCACTCTGTTTCCTATGAGTAGCACAACGAAAGGCAGACACATTTTCAATGCTGTCTGNTCATCACAGAAGAAATGGCCACTCTGTTTCCTATGAGTAGCACAACGAAAGGCAGACACATTTTCAATGCTGTCTGTTTAACTCTGAGGCGTTACTATCTCCATTTGAACAGTTTTCATGATCTGGTACATAATTCACAACTGAGGGCATATCTGCTGAAGGATAACATACGCTTATGTCTTTATCAGGAGTCTGTTGCCATACTCAAGGAAANCAACTGAGGGCATATCTGCTGAAGGATAACATACGCTTATGTCTTTATCAGGAGTCTGTTGCCATACTCAAGGAAAACAATTTAAAGTGGCACTATATCTCAAAGCATGCAACGAAAATGGACGAATTCAAAGGATAGTCATGATCAGATAAAGTAACCAAATTTAAAAAAAACTGCAGTAAACTGTCATTACTTATGAAACAACAATGCAAGTGAATTAAGTGTGAAGGTGAGTTACGTTNCAACTGAGGGCATATCTGCTGAAGGATAACATACGCTTATGTCTTTATCAGGAGTCTGTTGCCATACTCAAGGAATACAATTTAAAGTGGCACTATATCTCAAAGCATGCAACGAAAATGGACGAATTCAAAGGATAGTCATGATCAGATAAAGTAACCAAATTAAAAAAAAACTGCAGTAAACTGTCATTACTTATGAAACAACAATGCAAGTGAATTAAGTGTGAAGGTGAGTTACGTTNAAAAAAAACTGCAGTAAACTGTCATTACTTATGAAACAACAATGCAAGTGAATTAAGTGTGAAGGTGAGTTACGTTTTAGCCGAGTAAATAGCTCCAAAATCAAAGCCTTTTGAGGAATGTATGCAATCTACAGGTGAAGTTCTTTGTCCAGCGCAAAAACATTTTTTTTTGCAAGTCTGATTCCATGCCGGATGACTTGCAGATCCAGACACAATAAAACCTAATGAAGCAAAAAAAAGTAGCCCTTCTTCTTTGCCACAGTTGGGAAGAACATAGTTCCGATGCAATGATATTGTAAGCACTTCTTTTGTCTTTACCACCACAATAGTAAAATTTTGTTTGGAACTAACAGTTCCTTCTTGGAGCACACATTTTTATAGTAATTGGTGTATTTGTGTTAGATTGTAGGCAGTTACTAAAAGCACAAAACAAACCGAAAAGAACTGCAACTATTCACAACACTAGAACTATGATCGTACCAAATGTGTGTATTTTATCATTCTGGCAATGCTGCAAAGGCAAAAATTGCACCAAAACTAATGTAATTATAATAGCAGATAGCAGAACTGAGTGGCAAGTAGAGTTGACTGGCATAGCAATTTTACATGAAACTGTAAGGCGAGATTAGTGGCCAACTGAGGTAGAAGTACAGTTAGAACACGAAAAATTCAGTAACTCTAGGTTTGGTACACACTGCGTGTAACATTTTGCCCAAAATTAGTTTGGACCATTTGAACATTTAATGCAAAATACACATTGATCTTTCATAATTTGCAAATGATGCAACTACAACTAGAGATACTCAACATCAACTCACAAGCAGGCCCACAATTTTGCACACACTGACAAAAAAATGTACTGCTAAGAGAACAGAGAAACACATACCGTGTCTTTGGTAGAGACACAGATGGCTTTGCTCTCACAGGTGATTGAACACATTTCGAAAGGCTGGTTCCTGAAAATGCCAGGAGCAAGTTTGGTCTTCCCAGACAAACTCGTGGCAACTGTCCCGGGCCTGCATACTTGGACTGGTGAGTCAGGACCCCACTATAGCTATCACTGTGCCTTTTTGCTGGACTTATGTCAGTGTACCTCCTAAAACAAATCAAACAAACACAATAATTGTATCCTAAAAGTTTTATACCATACCGCAAGTCATTAACTTTTTCTTATCCAAAAAGGAGACGGTAATAATGTTCACAAATATCACTGTTCGTGAAACACAAGACATGCACTTCAATAATTTGAACACTGACTGAACCTGAGTGATAATCATTTCTCGTAATACTTAAAACTTCTACCAGGCTACACTCACACACATGAATATCACTGATATCACAAACAAGATAGTACTTGGTTGGTTTGCATGTAGTATGTTTAAAATGTACATAAATAACATTGTGATCACTCCAAATAACTAATAAAGAGCAAGCTAGTATTCACCTGTTTTATTTTTCTCTTAGGAGTAACATCTAGAACAGTGGTCTTCAACCTTCTTTGATTGAAGGGCTAATTGTTTCCTAGCCAAAATTTCACTGGCTGCATTGTATATTATACACTTAACATTATCACCATTATGGTAAGTTTTTCTCTCATGAATAATTGTATCAGTTACTTTTCAAACTACAAAATAAGTATAAAGGTATAAAGGTAAAGTATAAAGTGTAAAGGNTGAATAATTGTATCAGTTACTTTTCAAACTACAAAATAAGTATAAAGGTATAAAGGTAAAGTATAAAGTGTAAAGATAATTTTCTAGTTTAGGGGCTTTTCTGAAAATAATTAAAAAAAACTCCAGAAAGTGGTATATTTCGACTCTACTAATAACGTAGAACACGAATAAACTAGGGGCATTAACGTACGACGAATTTCCTAACATGTACCCACCTAACCTAACAGAACCTAACTCAACGATGAGTGAATCACTATTTTACGTTTTTAAACTAACCTAGGATTGTAAGGTTGTACAGTAATATAAGATTATACAATATTAAAAAAATCTCCGATCAACACCATACAATCACAGACTACATGGGAACCCTATAATCCTACGTTATTTTAAGTAACTACAATCCTAGGTTAGTTAAAATCGCTACAATCCTAGGTTAGTTTAAAAATGTAAAATAGTGATTCACCCATCGTGGGGTTAGGTTCTGTTCGGTTAGGTGGGCACATATTATACAATTAGTCATACGTTAAC
>NQII01000639.1:432182-578757 GCA_002778355.1 Clitarchus hookeri
TGAAATCCTCAAGATTAAAAACTTTACGCTTGTGGAATATCCATTAATAATATATACATTACTTTTATGATGGGTACGTGCATGTACGAACACATGTACTCACAAACAGTGGAATGTAAACATTGCCATGTGACTGCCACATGGCAATGTTTGTTTACCCTTTGGCAGAAGGATACGAAATGGGCTGGAAAGTAGATCTTTAGCAGGGCTTCAGAAAATCTTGAAGTTACCGTGAATACATTATATTAGTAGAGTCGAAATATACCACTTTCTGGAGTTTTTTTAATTATTTTCAGAAAAGCCCCTAATCTAGAAAATTNTAGAGTCGAAATATACCACTTTCTGGAGTTTTTTTAATTATTTTCAGAAAAGCCCCTAATCTAGAAAATTACCATAAAAACATGTTTAAAAAATATATGTTTATATTATAACTGCCTACCAGTAATTTTCAAAGTTTTAAAATAAATGTGCAACATTTAAAAAGTTATGGTGCAAAATAAAATTTAATTAAAAACAAAATAACATTCAGTTAAAAAGAAAATATAAAAATAACAGTACATTTATACTGGTCTTTCATTTCCATTTTTAGTGAGATAACTGATACTTTTCCCTCAACTAATCTAGGAATATCGACTTTAATACCGGATGAAGCAACACTGAGGGAACTTTCTACGTGAGCATGTAAGCTAATTCCGTGATTTTGACTTGAAAAGCTGTTCGCAGGAGTAGGTGCTACCATGAAATGAAGCTGTGACCACAGCATGAGTTTAGAGGTTTGGAAACTGTCCTTTTTAAATATATTTCGAGTAAAATGTCAAGAGATTGACATTCATAAATTTATACTTTAAGTCTGTATTGCACTGCAACTCAATAAGCTCTATTTGTATATTGATGGGAGCGCCCTCATCTTGACAGCAAATGGAGTGGAAAATATGTTGAACAATTTTTCATTGGATTTGAAGTCTTTGACACAAGTAACAAAATCGGACCTTAAGACAAAGAGTGCATTCTTGTATTTCTCTTTATCACGAATCCCACACTGGGATAGCTTTGGCAAATATGTCCAGTCTCCTTTTTGGATCTGCATCTTCCACAAAAGAAGTTTGTTTTTCAAATGTCTGCACTTGGTAGAAAAGGTTATGAACTAAATTTTTATTACCTTTCAGTCATAAGTTCAAGTCATTGAGACGCACAGAAATATTGGCAAGATATTCTAAGTCAGTCAGCCATCCATTCAGTATCAAACTGATGCACAGGCACGCCTTTACTTGCCATGAACTCACTAATTTCATTCTTGAAATCAAAAAATCTGCTCAGAACCTTACCTGTACTGAGCCAGCGAACCTCAGTGTAGTACAGTACATCACCATACTCTGCAGCCATATCCTAAATAAATGTCAGAAATTCCATGTGGTTCAATCCTTGGGATTAATGAATTTAACGATTTTGGTCACATCTTTCATGGCATTTTTAAAACATAAACTTTTCACGCACAAGTTCTCTTGATGAATAATGCGTGATATTGAATGAGTTCCCGACAGGTAGCAAAACCAGCTTCTTTTCGAATTAGTGACACAGCATCTTCATTTTTACCTACTATTTCAGTAGCTCCTTCAGTAACAACTCCGGAGAGACTGTTCAAGTGGAGATAGTAACGCTTCAGAGTTAAAGAGACAGCATTGAAAATGTGTCTGCCTTTCGTTGTGCTACTCATAGGAAACAGAGTGGCCATTTCTTCTGTGATGACAAAAGTCACAGTCAATTCCTCTGATAAAAATAGCCAGCTGAGCAGTGTCTATGATATCTGTGCTCTCATCCATCGCCAATGAATAAACACAAATTGAGAAGTACATTCTTTAAGTGTTTTTTCAATGTCTTCCACTAATTCTTCAAGCCACAGTAACTCCAGACAAGCTGACTTGCAATAAAAATGTTTTTGCGCTGGACAAAGAACTTCAGCTGTAGATTGCATACATTCCTCAAAAGGCTTTGATTTTGGAGCTATTTACTCGGCTAAAACGTAACTCACCTTCACACTTAATTCACTTGCATTGTTGTTTCATAAGTGATGACTGTTTACTGAAGTTTTTTTTAATTCGGTTACTTTATCTGATCATGACTATCCTTTGAATTCGTTCATTTTCGTTGCATGCTTTGAGATGTAGTGCCACTTTAAATTGTATTCCTTCAGTATGGTAACAGACTCCTGATAAAGCAAACAAACTGGCTTGAGAGAGAGAAAGAGAGAGAAAGGAACCTGGCTTCTTCATAACTTTATGTAGCGAGAAGCCTGGGTTTATGAGAAAAAAATGCTGGCCCTTCATTTTTTTACCTTTTCCCTGGTTTCATGAGAAAGACGTTACCTCTGTTCGTGAGAAAATATGACTATTTTCTTGAGCTCTCACCTCCGTACATGAAAATTCACCACCTCATCACCTCTACTTGTGAGAAATACCTAAACGCAACAAACAAAAAACACATGACAAATAAACCTGGTGTGTCTGTGAAATGAACCAGTTGCCACCATGCCTCGAAAGAGAAAGGTGTTGTTCCTCATGACCAGTGATAAACTAAAATTAAATTGTGACATTGAATATGGGAAGTCGTTTGCGGACGTGTCTAAGTACTGGGGAGTGCCGTTATCTACTGTTTATAGAATTGTGAATAAGGAAAAAAACAAAAGTAGAATCGGAGAGGCACCGATGAGCACGGGCTGCCTGGTCGAATGGATCAAGAACACTGAACGGACCACATACTGGTGAGTGGAGTTTTAATTAAACAAAAAGTTCATGAATTTACTGAACATCTACACATCGCCAACTTCACTGAAAGCTAGGGTTGGCTTGCAGGTTTTTAAAAACAGAAATGGCCTAGTTTTTAAAAATGTTTGTGGAGAGAGTAACAATGTTAATGCAGATGTTTCCAATCAATGGATTGCTGATTTACAGTCTCGTTGGTCAGGTTACAGTCCTAACGACGTGTTCAATGCCGACAAAACGTCTTTCTTTTAAAAAATGTCTCCCTACTGCAACATTTACACTTAAGGGTGATCAATGCCATGGCGGTAAATTTGGTAAGGAACGCACAACTCTACTTCTTGGTGCCAATATGAGTGGGACCAAAAAATAACCCTTGTTACTGATCCGGAAATCCAAAACTCCACACTGTTTTAAAGATGTCAAGACTTTGCCGGTAAACAACAAATACAATAAAAAGCCTTGGATGACGTGGGATATTTTCAAAGATTGGCTGAAGGGTCTCAACCGACAAATAAAGTCGGGGAACAGAAAAACTGTGTTAATTCTCAACAACTGCTTTGCCCACACCACGTTACCTGAACTCGATCAAGTGAAAGTTATTTTTCTTCCTCCCAACACAAGTAAATTACAACCCATAGACCAAGGGATTACCAAGAACTTCAAGCTTCTGTACAGGAAAGAAGTAGTCCGACTCATTCTTTCCTCCATCGAGTAGACTTCACAGCAGCCCAACATCACCATACTATGTGCAATGCAGATATCTAGGAAAGCCTGGTTTGACTCGTAAAACCGACCACACTAGCAAACTGTTTCAGGAAGTGTGGGTTTGACATCTCGATCAGAGAAGCGCCAGAAGATAGTGTAGAAGAGGTAACAAGGGAGGAATGGAGTCAAGTTCTTATTCAACTTCCGTCGTCTTCAGAATCTGTTCAAACACCTACATTTCAAGACTGTGTGTCCGTTGATGATGCTATTATCAGCTGTCACAGTACGAAGGAGGAAGTTGTCAATCGCTGCCCGAGTGTCACGCGTAGTGGCGACAGCAAAGACTATGATAATGATAAAAAAAACCCACTGCACCCACAGTTACTAAAAAGGATGCCTGAAATGCTTTGGTGATGATGCAGCAGTTTTTTGAGTCTACCGAGTGTGATGGAACATGATTTGATCTTCTTCACAATCTGGAAAACATCATTAACAAAGCTGATTTCAAAAAGTCAACCAAAATAACAGATTTTTTTTGTACGTGTGTATTTAATTTCGAATCTGTTTATATTGTACACAGTTGTATGTTCCCGACAAGTTCTTCCAATTGAGGGCAATTACAATACGTACAGTAGTACGTACTATATATACGTATTACGTTTTCAATGTGTATGAATTACAGTAATTTTATTTATTTCCCTAAGCCTGGGTTAGTGAGAAAACTTTGGTTAGTGAGAAAAATGTTGCCCCATTAGGTTCTCATGAAACCAGGTTCCACTGTACTGTATTTATGTCATGTAGTAAACCTCAATCAATAATTAAAGATATATTCTTCACGTATTATTGTGGAATTCTTGCACGCAAAAATTTGTCTATAACATTTCTACAACGTGATGTGCTGGAAAGTGAGAATTGAAACCCGGTAACAGCGTTGCGTCTTCAGAAATGTGCGTGCAGGGAGTGGCAGACTTCCCCGCTGGAGCAGAATGCAGTGCGCTTTGTCGAGAAAGTATGAACTACAGGCCAGAAAAAACTCTCGTTTCAATTAAAATATTGTTCACACGCAGTTTTTAACTGTTGCTGCTCTAGATTTGGAATTTTCATACTCGTCTGTTATATAAAGAAATCACAATATCACTGTGAAACCAAATTTAAAAACACTGTTTTCATAGTTTTACAATTTCATTTTACTTAAAGGTCTTTCTTTAACTAAATGAACATTGAATTTAAATTCCCAGTCAAATAGAACACTGAGGAGTAGAACGAGCTGTTGCTGAACCTTCTCTCATATATACTGCAGATGGTGACGTTACAATAGCACGCACATGATTATTCTCAACATTTGCAGTGGTTAAGTATGTTTTGTGTCAAAACTACTGCACATATATAGTGACTTTGTTATTCAGAATGATTGCAACGCTTCCAAATTTTACGTAAAGTAGATTACATCCATAAACATGCTAAAAAGTACTGACTGAGTACTTTCAAACCAAACTCGGACAAAAATTCACCTCCACCTTATCTGTATTTTCTAGTCACCAATCTCAAATACTTGGTAGCAGCCTGGCAACCATAACTTTCGCGCCATGGCTTATCATGTTGAAAAAACAGAGACATTTTTATTTGGTCCATGGATTGTGTTTTAAAAAAATGATATATCATAACAGGTTTATTGTATTTATTCTATTTACCCACGTAGAGTTGAGCCATTGCCCAGTTTCCAACAAATACGTATAAAAATACACATCACATTCTAACACCAGCAACGCTGAGAATAAAAATTAATTAAAAAAATATAAGAAGTTGTATAAATAAATGTAATTGATCTAAGAAACATACAAATATGTGTAACATACACCGTAAAATAACAACAGCATTGGGGGAAAAAACATAAGATTCTACAGCTAATTTAAACTAATACGACTATGACATAATTATTTACAAATTATCTAACTCATTCACAACTTAGTTTTCAATGTATTTTAGTGCACTTACAAACTTGCATAGAATCTAGATCAATAGCCTTACAGAGGAGTCATGTCTTACGGCAGGTTTTTATTTCTGGTATCCCAGTCATTCCACAATTTGCTCGCTAAATACGTGAATGACATGTTCTGGCATGTTCCTTTACATCCTATGACAGACGTGAACAAAACAGAAAGATGCAAATTAATGCAGCCATTTCAATATGTTTTGGTGTTTCTTTAAATTCAGATTTTGGGGAGAGCCTACCATGGCCCGTGTGATGAGCTTTTAAAATTTCACAGCGTGAAGTGTTATATAACATAAATAGTGTGCAGAGGATAGGTGTCACGAGTTGAGAAATGTTAATTTGTGAAATAATTTGCCTGATTTTTATTTATGACATTATGTTTGACTTCGTCTTTTTAATATTTAGCAGATCATTGTGTGAACAGTAACTAAATTGGCTTTGATCAGTGATTATTTTTGTCACAATGGTCCTTAAGGGCAGGTACTAGACACAAGTAATAAAATAAAGTGCAGTGTAATGTCAGGAGAATTTCTGGCCAACCACATGATTGGAATGAAGTTGGATGTTACCTTTATTTCTAAGTAGGTTTCACCAAACCAGATAACTATATTTTATCGCGTTTTAGGTGCTAAATTATTTCAATTATCTGTCTTTTATATTTCACCACACACCTTATCTCGATTTTCTCTGCATATCTAGATAAAATATTTTAACCGCCAGTTTTCCTGGATAACATTACTTTATCTGGATAAAGATGTAAAATATAACCATATAATTTAGACTATTCGCAAAGAAATTTCAAAAGTGATAAAGAACTATTATTTGTAGATTATTAGCATCATATTCAGTAATAAATATGATATAATCTAGAAACGTTAGCAAAATTAATACAAGAGTATTCAGGAAAATCTCACTGCATGAAAACTATTTTTTGAAACAGTAATTATAGGGTTATCTGTTTTCTATATAAAATGCACTTAATTTGAGGTTATGAATTCAGGCCTGGATGTAAAACACGTCAACATTCAAAAATTCCAAAAACAATTCATAATATTCAGAGTAGTGGCTTTTCTGAACAAAACTTCGTAGACCCACAAAAGTAACATAAATGGCTTACCTAGTTAATATTGAGGAGGGCATAATGGTAAAATAAGTAGAACATACTAAATAAAATAGATAAAAGTACGAACAGTTCGGCCCCTTTGTTTACGTCGGACGCTATGTTGAATAGCCATGTAATGCTATCTGCGCAGACGCGAACTGCGTTTAGTCGCCTACTATATGGAATAGTATGTGGTTCGCGGTGAGCGTAATATTGTATGCAGATGGTTTGAAATGTCCAAACTCATCCGTGTGAAGCTTGTGATTTAAGAATAGTGAAGAATGATTTGAGAATTTAAGAATACGAGTGCTTCTGTTTGTTTGCCAGTTTATAGAATTAACGTTGTTTTGGCCACTACTGGTTGGGTTTCTAGTACATCACGGCGGTAGTTGAATTGGCTGAGGACAGTGGAATTGTACCCGCCGCGTACCTAGGTAAGTTAATTTATATACGTCCGGTATGTTTTACTGTTACCTTAAAACCCAAAAATCCTACATTAGAATAAAATTGTAGGTTAGAGTAGAACCCTAAAATCCTGGATTAGAATGAAATCGTAGGTTAGATTAAAACCCTATAATCCTAGGTTATATTAAAACCCTACAATCCTAGGTTAGATTAAAACCCTACAATTGTAGGTTAGATTAAAAAACCTATAATCCTAGGTTAGATTAAAACCCTACAATCCTAGGTTAGATTAAAAAACCTATAATCCTAGGTTAAATTAAAACCCTACAATCGTAGGTTAGATTAAAAAACATATAATCCTAGGTTAAATTAAAACCCTACAATCCTAGGTTAGATTAAAACCCTACAATCGTAGGTTAGATTAAAAAACCTATAATCCTAGGTTAAATTAAAACCCCTTAATTCTAGGTTAGTTTAAAAATGTAAAATAGTGATTCACTCATCGTGGGGTTAGGTAAAGTTAGGTTAAGCGGGCACATATTACGAAATTGGGCGGACAAATGTTAAATTCAGGTGTTTTTGTGATTTTACCCCACAATTTCCCTGATCTTCACAGCCCACCCCACTATTGTATTTGTGGCTTTTATTACTAGTACGTTAATGCCCTTAGTAAATTCGTGTTCAGTGTAATTAGTAGAGTGGAAATACACCACTTTCCATGATTTTTTCTTTTATGTACAGAAAAGCGACTACTGTGAATAATTACCAAATTTTGCATGAATTCACAATCATCTAGAAATGGGGGTTTTCCGAAAAATAGGAAAATAATACGTACATATGGCATATATGGTCATTAATATTCACACTATACAAATTTAATTAGGGCTTTATGTAATTTATAGTATATACCATGAAATGTGGTAAGGAGGGCTATGAAGATCAGTGTGTTTATGCAGTAAAACATGTAAAATATAAGACAAATATATTTATATCGGGTTGCTGAATTGTGTTAAATGTGAAAACACCTCTGGAAACAAAATCTTAATTTACAAAATGTTATTCACAAGGTACGTTTTTATGTTTTTGCTGACCCACTACGGTTATACAGGTATAAACCACGGTAAGCAAGCAGTGTCAGAATACCATTTTCTTCAGATTAATGTTTCAAGGCTTACCTGGTCTATCTTCACAAGAAGAATGTACTATGTAACATATAAGTAACAGAAAAAATATACATATTGTATATCATACAAAAAGATTTTCACAAGTGTTGTTTACAAGCAGTTGACGTGTATCGCCACGATACATTTGTTGAACAATGATGCACAGACACAGGAAACAAATATGTATCAATATTGGTGAGCGCAATTTCAATGTACCATGTGAATTTGTACATGCAAAAAATGTGATTTATAAGTGCTGCATAGCTTTAAAATAAGTACAACATATTTTAAAAAATTGAACAAGTTTGTGAGGTGACTGTTTCTGACAGTTTGTTTACGTTTTGAATGAAACGTTTTATGCCAACAAAAGTTGCATTAACGGGTTCTGCATAGCTTACCTTGTTGATATTCAAGACGGCGTAATGTTAAAATAAGTAGAACATATTTAAAGAAATCGCGAAAGTTGAAGTTTACGCCTATTAACGTCTGCCGCCATTAATAATGGCTGCGCATAGCATATTCACGCAATCTACCGGGCGCATAAAACATCACGAGTCATACGTTAGTATGCATGCAGGCAGCGGTCGTGGTCAGTTCGATGGTGCTTCGTTCGTGATTTAAGACGGAAAAAAAGCAAGCAAGACTACGTTTCTGCGTTATATTAGCCTATTAACGAGTGCTTCTGTATATATATTCGGCTGTAAATGAGTGTTTCAGTGCGTTATATTCGCGTATGTGGTGCTTCGTGAAAACTGTGATTTCATCGAGTGATCTGACGTTGAATGGGCCGTTGACAGAATATGTACAACCCGCCTACATTGGTGAGTGCATTTATATTATTTGTGTGGGTTTTACGTTCCTTTAAATCCCTAAAATCCTAAATTCGTAGTTTAGTGTGAAACCCACAAATCCTATCCGGTAGCTTAACGTGCAAATGTAGTTATATTACGTAAGTCAAACAAGGCTTTTTCCGGACGTTTATACAGCACAATTTCACATTCTTTCTATACTAACCTTGGATTATTCGTAGGTAACGCAGAACACGACTATAGTAGCGTAGTTAACGTATGACTAATTGTATAATATGTGCCCACCTAACCGAACAGAACCTAACCCCACGATGGGTGAATCACTATTTTACATTTTTAAACTAACCTAGGATTGTAGCGATTTTAACTAACCTAGGATTGTAGTTATTTAAAATAACGTAGGATTATAGGGTTCCCATGTAGTCTGTGATTGTAGGGTGTTGATCGGAGATTTTTTTAATATTGTATAATCTTATATTACTGTACAACCTTACAATCCTAGGTTAGTTTAGAGCCGTACAATCCTAGGTTAGTTTAAAAACGTAAAATAGTGATTCACCCATCGTGGAGTTAGGTTCTGTTAGGTTAGGTGGGTACATGTTAGGAAATTCGTCGTACGTTAATGCCCCTAGTATATTCGTGTTCTACGTTATTAGTAGAGTCGAAATATACCACTTTCTGGAGTTTTTTTTCTTATATTCAGAAAAGCCCCTAAACTAGAAAATTACCGCTATTAAGTGTGTTTAATTGTGATTCTTTCCATATGACATGTTAAATCAAATTATTGTGCAAAAATACAAGTGTTTCTTTCCAATGATGTTCATGCACAGTGTTAAAATATTATTATTGTGTGGAAATAAGTGAGTTATAGGAAATAAATCACCAATCAGCTATATTACATAGGTGAGTAACGTACTTTAGTGTAGTTTTTGCATATTCAGTAAGTGTAGTGAAATATACAGTGCAGTATTGCATTAAAGGGCTTACATACTGCTGCCGCCTGGCCATGTCAAATGCAAAAGACCTAACCAAATTAACCCTAACTTCACGATTGGTGAATCACAAGGGGTGGATGAATCGATGGAAGCTTACTTATTTATACTTTTTGTAACACACAATCTTGTGTTGGCACACACACCCCCTGTAAACACATTGTGAAGTCTGGTTACGATAGGTTTGGTCTTTTAGCACTTAGCGTGGTTAAGAAGGAACCCATAATGCAATTTGCATTCACTTTACTTATTTTACCCCACAATTACCCTAATCTTCATAACCCTCCCCACTATTTCATTTGGTACCATGTAATGTGAATATTGTGATTCCCCTGGTAAATTTGTGTTCTGTGAGACACGTAATATTTATATATACCATTTTCTGGGATTATGTTTCGGAAAAGCCCCTATTCTGGATAATTAGTCATTTGTACTCACCTCGAATTAAAATTATGTTGATTTTGATCATTTTCTTGAGTAAAATGAAGAGAGGTATTGACTTTGTATCTCAATGGCGAAACACTAGCACTGTCCATCGAAGACTCAGAAAAGTACGAAACATTCACATTTTCCTTCATACCATCATCCAGTTCAAAATATGTTTGTGAAAACTTTGAAGTCCTGTTTCCAACGTTTCTACCTTCTGACATACTATACGAGTTGGACTTGTCCAACGTGCCAACCGTGCGTGTTGGAGTATTCTTAGATCCAGAACCATTTGAACCCAAATTGTTTACACTGACTCCAGTGTTCAAGACAATTCTATCACTTTCGTTATAATGTACTGGTGATAAAATCGATATGCTATCACTTCGGTTTGTCACATTATCTTTCTTACGTTTAAAAAATGAATTAACAACCTGTATATTGTGTTTTGGGCTAGAAGATTGAACCAACCTGTCACTGGAGTCAAAACGTCTATGCAAAACTGTGAAATCAACAGGCTTCAATTCCTCATCCCTAGACGCACTGTTTGCAAATAACCTGTACATACCTTGCCGATCAGCTCTACCCGCACGATTCGTACTCTTATTGCCTGCGTTATTCAACATTCTTGCCACAATTAAATCCAAATAGTAATTAAACCAAAATACAACTGAAGATGTAAAATTCTTAACATAAGCTAAATGATTTGGTACCCGTTTTCTTAAAAAAATAAATAATGTCAACAAAATAAAAATTCCTACATAATAAGGAATGTAAAAAAGTACAAGTAAGGCACAGATAAAAACTGAAATAATAAAAATAAGCAATGATCCTAACGGAATGATCATGCTAATATTATTAATTCGTCAAGTCATTCCGATACGACATAATTTTGGTTCGCACATAAATGTCACCCACTTTCACATAACCTGCAAAAACACAAACACGTTGCGATGAGGGACGAATTTGATTTGATTTGAACAGCGAAAAATGGCGTCAATAGTTCCAAAATGTAGGGATGGCCGTTCCGAAAATGACAGACAAAAAAAATAAATATAAAGTCAAAACCCTAATTACATTCTAAAATAATAATGGAGAACATCTATGTTATCAACATTTACACAAATATCGTTCATTATTTCTTTTCAATAAAAAAAAAAGTGTGTGGTGTAGTGTAGTACAGTTACACCAGATTTATATTCCGGTGTAAATACACCAGCACTGTTGAAAGAAACACCGTTGTTTTTAAATTCCGTTAGATATTTAGCACCGCGTTTGAAAATTAGTACATGCGTTGATATCAGTTGTGTAAATGAAAAATTTGTGGGGGCATATTTACTCCATTTTTAATTAACTTATTTTATATATGCATCATAGCTTTTCGTTCCAATTTCGAAATGTACATTGACAAATTAGGCATGGTTCCTTGCTATTTAGCACATACACAACGCAGTTACAGAAATACCTAGAATGGTCTAAGTACGTGGTTTAATTCGAGATATGTGTTTCTCAGCAAAAAAGCAAGCCATTTACATTAAAAGTGATTAAATTTCTTAACAATACGCTGCGCATACCTGATGTGAACGTGCAGCTACTATGGAGTGATGAGTTATTATTTCGTACTACGACGTGGAAATATTTCAATACCCACCTTTGACACTAATAGTTAATTGAAACGAAAGTATATTCGTCATTACCATTAACAGTGCTCTTCCTCTGTTATCGTGAAGCATTGAAACAACATTCATCTTACACTGGACATACCATTCAGCAGACACACAAAAATTTTGCGCACATTTTATTACTTTCCTCTGCGGCAGGTGTAAATTTTGTTGCACTTAATTACATCAGTGTACCTACACCGGTAGAATGAAATGCTCAATGTCGATGTAAAATCTGGTTGATAGAAACGATTTTGGTGAAGTGAGCATGCACTCAATGCATCCTACAACAAGAAAAGTGTAATTATCATGTGAAAGCCGGGCGAGTGCTTGTTTGTCTGACATTGACTTTGGTGACAGTACTCCCTTGTCTGTCATTGTCGAATTATGTTTATTAATTTTCTGCCACAAATTCGATTTAGAAAAAATGTTCAAAATAATAAAAATAATAACCGACGTCTGCCATTAGGCTAACGCCCGGTGGCGAACTCTCTCACCTCTCCTTTGCCCGACCAAACTCTTCTTCTATGCCCTTCCTGAAATTTCCAACTCCCCTCACAGATACCAATTCCTCCCACAACATATTCCACTCCCTTGCAGACCTCACTAGCATAGACTGCCTACCCCACTCCATTCCCGTCCACACCCTCTAGAGTTTCTCACTGTTGTTTCCTTTCCCTCTAAAAACCCTCTTACTTAGCTGGCAGCAAAAAATTTCCCCACCCTCCCTCGCCAATCGACATCCTTTACAACCTAACCAGCCTTTCAACTTTTCTCCTGTCCTTCAACAAGATCCACCCCATGTATTTGATCATCCTCACCGTTCTGCCCCTGTCGTCTCCACCTATCTTTCACCCATCTTGCTGCCCTTCTTTGCAACTTCACTAGCTCGCGCACGTCCACCTCCATGTACAGATCCCATAATGCTGCCGCATACTTTAACATCGTACATACCATTGTGCCATAGGCCTTCTCCTTCACCCCACAACTGACACCCTTCAGCACCCTTCCCAACATACCTAAAGCCCTTCTTCCCTTTGTAACCACCTTCTCTACCTGTTTTTTTTTCATCTGAGGTCTCCCTGCAATACAATCCTTAGATACTTATATTCTGCTGCTTATTCTATCTCTTACCCCTCACTTCTGCATATGTCACTGCTTATCACCTTCTTCCTTGTAAACCTTATAACCTGATTATTTCTTACATTTATCTTCATTTTTATCTCCATGGTTCATAACAATTTCCTGTGATAATCTGCCTGCAAGTTCCCCCCCCCCCCCNCCCCCCCCCCTTTCCATATTTCAATAAACCCAATTGACAATGCATAATATAATACACATACAATTCAGGAGGTGCATGACAATTTTTGGCAATGCAAAGCATGACTAATACGTTCTGTAATGTTCTTGAATTGTTTCATTTTCTAACTTGTAACAGCCGAGGACAAATAATTGATTATATCTACTGTACCCCATAACAGAACAAATTTCTGAAAAACCATTATGTTATAACCCATGTAATATCCAAAAAAAAATCCATCCAAAATACATGTTAGTGGTTAGTAGCCGAAAATAGAAAATCCAACAAGGCGGGGTTTGATCCCAATTAAAATTATGCTCTGTGCCCGATATTTCAGTGTATTCGACAATTGGAACTGTAAAAGTGAATATGAGATTTATCGATCTCACTCGCTGTACAAAACCAGCCTTCGTTTCCCAACACGAACTGCTTTTCTGACAGTACGACTATTGGTACAGAATGTATAGTATTTAAGGTTAGAACGCTGTTTAGTAAACAGGTGATTTGAGAGATTTGTGCACATCTTCTAATCGATTTCTATTCAGCTTGATACATTCGAATTGGTAAAAGTATTTAACCCATATAAAAGTGCTTGGTTTTTTTTTTTTTAAGATATAAATAAACACAACTATAAAACTGTTGATAGTGTGACGTTGACACTTGTACTGTTTCGGGGTAGATCAATGTTGAATTTATGCGCAGAAGATGAAGAATTAGTCAATTTAAACTTTAGTCTATGATGGAACAAGGAAGATCGACTCCACTCCATAGGCGTTCCAGATTTGGAATACATTGCACTCTGCCATTGCACACTGAGTGCAGTCTAGTGCACTAATAAATTATAAAGGCCCGGGCACAATAGGTGGTTGGTGGTGACGGTTGTTGGTGTTGGTGGTTCTCGGTTGGTATGAGAAAATTTCCATGGCACAATAGACAGTGTTGGCATTGCCAGAAAATTGATTCGCGAAGCCAACAGATAGCAGTAACAATTTTAGGTAGGCGAACCAATTTTTTTAGTTGGCTATTCCTGGAATCTGAATTTTTATAACTGGGCAGACAAACTTTAATTGCAAAGATTTTGACTGTTTTGAATAAATTACACATAATTAAACTGTTTAAAAAGCATTGTTATTTTGTTTTCGTAATGCTACAAATTAAGTGTACTTCATCTTATAAAAAATAGCTAACTCCAATTTGTCCACAATCATTCTATTGCTTCACAGAAGCCTGCAAATAACATAAATATGCTGGTTACTTATTAACAACATATACGATCAGCTCGAGATAAATAATTTATTTTCACGATTATTACCCCAATTTCAAATCTTTTCAACTGTCACTTGTACGGGAATTAGAGAATGTTCTCTTATTGGTCAATTGAAGGTAAAAGTTAAGTATATTCCATCTAGCTGCAACACAAACCACCAGCATAAACACATACCACCAACTGCGAGTTGAACTGATTTTAGGACCAACCACCAACCATTACGACCAACCATCAACCCACTATTGTGCCATCTCACATATATAGCTGTATTCTTCAACTGCTACTAACACCAACCATCAACAACACCAACCACCTATTGTGCCAAGGCAGACACTATATATAATTGTTGTAAAATCGTCACACACTCTATGGAATAATGGGAACAGCTAAAATGTCTTCCATATTGAATGCATTGGGTGCACACCACTTTTTTGCTTGATCCGAATGTTTGTTTGATAGCTATATATACACTCAAACTGCCGCACTGACTCTGGAGGTTTTGTGGCAATAATTATACTGTGCGATGTAGCATCACAATTCCTTTGCACTGTGTTCTCCAGATTATTTTGGAGCATTTTATGCAACACTAATTGTAATAGCTTTTAAGGATGTGTGACTGGTGTGGTGTAAACAAATCCAGAATGTTTTCGAGGTTAGGCCCATAGTGATTTGGCAAAATAAGTCAATCAAAATGACATGACAGTATATAATTCCTAATATGTTTTGTTAAGAACTTAGGAATGTGTGTAAAAGTACAAGGAAATTACATCTGCAACGAAAACATTAAACTTTTTGTTATATACATACCTCACAAAATGTATGCCTATCGACACTATTAGTGTAACACGAAGTTATCGTTTTCAAGTTGAAATGGTGGGGAGCCCAAGGAATGATATTGATGTCCCTACCTAGCCTTGTTGGGTTAAGAGGGGTAAAAATGTTTCGATCGCCTGGCACCATACCTCAAGAGCATTAGTAAAAGAGGGTCGTGCGGTCGACGGCCTGTGGGGNAAAATGTTTCGATCGCCTGGCACCATACCTCAAGAGCATTAGTAAAAGAGGGTCGTGCGGTCGACGGCCTGTGGGTCCCTGGTGGTCCTCGGTCAGATGAAGTTGTTCCTGTAGATGCAGATGGTACAATTAATCCACTTTGTGCCTACCTGCCGTGATGAATGTTACATAACCATTGAATCAAACCTATCAATGAGATTTTTTGAGACTATCTAACAAATTTGCTAAATTATATCACCCTAATGTGCTGCAAATAGCAGAAGAATGTGGGGTTGTCACTGTGCCAGTGAAACTGCTGCTGACGGGCAACTGGGCCATTCATACAGCAGTTTATTGGTTTACTTGCACATGTACCTTGATCCTTTACTTTGTAAGTTGCATCATTGNTGGGCCATTCATACAGCAGTTTATTGGTTTACTTGCACATGTACCTTGATCCTTTACTTTGTAAGTTGCATCATTGTGAGCACCAAATTAGGTGCCCCATTTATTTCGCTATATTTCTGTAGTGGTTTCAGTGATGCATAGTCGGCATAGTCCTGTCACTTGTGTTGCCGCCTGTTCCCACCACGACCTCGAGAATTTCTGTTGCTGTAATGGTTGGGTGGTATTGACGCACCAGAAGGATTTTCCGCATCGCGAACGCAATTACTGTTTCCTACACCAATTGACTGCCAAATAATGCGCTACTGCATGCTTGCAGTGACGAGAATAAACTCGTGTACCTGCATTGAAATGCTGTTTTAAAAGTCATCCATGTCATGCCGTAGTGGTCACAGAATGCCACAATTCTCGTATGTCTCGATTCAACTGCCCTCCTGTGCAATTTGGCAACTCTTCCTCGCACGCCCTTTACAAGTACAGACAGTTAGTGAAGACATCCAGGAAGGCCCGGAGGTCTTTGATTGCGAAACCCGAGGAGGTCGGTAGTTAATGAAAATGTGCTGATGTGTATCATAATTTATCTGTGTGTTTCCCGAGAATTTGGCTTCTGCATTACTGTATTGTTTTGTGCTCGTTCCAGTTTAACAGCACATGCCATGAATGGCTCGAACAGAACTGCGAATGTAACAGCGTGGCTAATAGTTAGTACTGCTGTTCGTACTGATTCTTTGCACACACATCTAGCATTCGTAGTCGCCATCTGTTTCCACCACCCACTTGTTCATTGGTATGCACCGTTGATATACACTATATCCTCAGTGTTTACATGTAATTATGTCCACGCCTACACTGTAGCACACTTGAAAATGAGAGTGTGTGAGTGGTAGTTGGCTACCACTTAGAAAATCTTGGGAATGGTTGGAAACTTCGGAGGAGCTAACTTCGCAATGCTGAAACATAAATTGTCCTTCGTCCCTTGACACATATTCCCGCGGAGTGGCACACTGAGTGTGATAGGATTGTTGGCACTGTTGACATGTTAACAAAAGTTCATCATTTCCCATCGCACCATAACAGATAAGAGTAGCTCTTGTGTTCGCCTGCACAACTTGCCTTGTTTACACTGTCACTGTGTTCCATATTGATTGGCTGATGGCAATAACACTGTCTACCTAGAAGCGGATTGGTGAAGCCAATTTGCCAGGATGGAGCTTGCTAGTCCAACAGAGTTGGGCTGATATGCCCGCCGAGGTTTGACATATATAAAGTACATTACACTTTATTGTTATGTTTGACGTAGTTAATAGAGGCGCATATATGTTGTTCGCCATATGTGTGTGTGTGCATTGGCAGTTGTGTAAAGTGATGCCATATAAATCCACACTGATAAGGTTCGCAACTGAATACACACACCTTTGACAAGTACAGTCGGATTGCCTGCTGTGGTATGCATAGCCACTGTTACTTGATGTGCGAGCTAGCGTGGCTGTGTTCCTGATGCATGCATGGCATTAGCGAATCCACACCAGGCTTGTCAACGACCGCCTTATCGATCACCGAGCGATCCTCCTGCTCGTTCAGTAATGCTGTTTGGCGGATTGCAAAAAAGGAGGGGGGAGATTTCGGCCTATCCTCGTTTTGCTTCGTCGCCACTGTCTCTTTGACTAAAAACTATTAAGTTTAACAAAACTAATTACCTTGTTTATCTTTATAGAGTAGGCTCCATCAGGTTATGGGCCCAGGCAAGTGCTCTAATAATATAAACAAGTGTTTATAAAGGTAAAAGACGTTANAGGTTATGGGCCCAGGCAAGTGCTCTAATAATATAAACAAGTGTTTATAAAGGTAAAAGACGTTAATTAAGTGAATTTGAGTACCGAATGATAAAGTAAAAAACGTGTGTCACAGTTTCCAAGGATTACGCCGATTTGTCTGCTTACAAGTAAAACCAGGTAAGATGGGCAGCCGTAATAACGACGAATTCAGTAACATAGAGATATTGGAGGGACCCGAAAATTTTGCTTCTTGGCGTTTTGAGCTGAAAATTTTGTTGAATGCAGCTGAAGCCCTTGATGCAATTTCGTATACAGCTCAGCCCAAAGAGAATAGTGATAAAAAGAAGGATGCCAAAGCTCAAAAGGCCATAATAATGTCGATCAGTAAAAAGAACAAACAACTGATTATGTCTTGTAAATATGCTGCAGAAATGTACAACAAACTGGTAAGCATCTAAGAGGGAGATAATGGTATGTTAAAGGATAGCCTACTAGCACAGTATTTTGGTTTCCAGATCAAAGATGTGGCAAGGGGTATTCCTGAGTTGGAAAGCATTGTTACTCAGCTGGGTGACCTCGGTCATCAAATAGAGGATGAGGAACTAACACAGAGAATTATTTCTGCTTTGCCACAGACATTCAGCAACTTTGTCATTTCGTGGGACTCCGCCCCCAAAGCCGAGAGAACCTCGGCCAACTTGATAGCAAGGTTGTTGAAAGCAGAAGGAAAAATTGGCACAGTAAAACCAACCAATGATGTTGTGGCGTTCAAGGCCGCCCGTGATCAAAAACGTGACGTAGTCTGCTACAACTGTAAAATGACAGGTCACTACGCTAGAAATTGTCCTCAAGACGAGGGGGAACGTTGTAAATATTGCAAAAAAAATAACCATGCCTCCAACGACTGCTATTTCCGTCCAAATAACAAAGAAAGTAACAACTACGGGTTCAAGCTCACACATGGTACTGACAAGAAGAAACAACAAAAAACTGGTAAAAAGGTGGCTTTTTTGGTTCATGAAGATGATACCACCAAAACCAGTCATACATGGACAGTTGACTCCGGAAGCTCCAGTCACATGTGCAATAATGATGACTACCTGACCAATGCCGTAAAAATAAATTGTGAGATAAGTACTGCCAAGGATGGAATCAAGATGGTCGCCATCAAAAAGGGTGACATCAGCTTTGAAAACTGTATTTTGAGAGATGTTCTCTATGTTCCCGAACTTTCTACCAACCTTCTTTCAGTGAATAGAATTATTGAATCAGGTGGACTAGTCAATTTTAAAAAGAACAAAGTAGTGATACTAAAGGATAATTTCGAGGTGCACGGATACAAAAACAAGACCAACCTTTTTGAAATAAAACTCATCCACGACAAAGAAAATTCTGCGTTTCTTGCAAAACACGATGAGGAGCGCGCTGTAGAGTGGCACCGTAAGCTTGCACATCTGGGTTTCGCGAACATTACAAAATTGAAGGAAATTAGTGAGGGAATGGAAACACTGAAAATGCCGGATAAGAAGAGAGTATGTGAAGTTTGCTCAAACTCAAAGCAAACCCGTCTTCCATTCAAAAATGCTCGTAAAACCGCTAAGAGACCACTTGAAATTCTTCATTTTGATCTATGTGGGCCAATAGAAGAAACATGGGACAACAAGTCATATTTCCTTGCTGTTCTTGATGATTACACTCATTATTCTGTTGTTGCTCTACTGGAACACAAGTCAGAACTTGATCAAGAACTAAAAAGCATCGTAGCTGAGTTTGAAACAAAATGGAACTCAAAAGTCCACATGCTGCGCTGTGACAACGCGGGAGAAAATTCGTCAAGTGATTTAAAGGAATGGGCAAAGAAAAAAGGAATAAAATTTGACTATTCCCCACCGTACGTTCCAGAACTGAATGGAAAAAGTGAACGCCTAATGAGAAGCCTGATGGAAAAAGTGCGCGCGCTAATTTTTGACTCAGGTCTCCGTAATGAATTTTGGGGCGAAGCTCTCTACGTAAGTACGTATCTCTTGAACCGCAGCCCGACTGTAGCACTATCTAACAAGACTCCACACGAAATGTGGAATGGTGTGCAACCAAACTTAAAAAATCTACAGATTTTCGGATCTCGTGCTTTTGTCCACAAAAAGGGTCACTTGAAGAAACTTGACCAAAGAAGTGATGAGTACATTTTTGTCGGTTACACCACCATGGGCTACCGACTATACGACGAAAAAAATCGTAAAATCATCACATCAAGAGATGTAAAATTCACCGGAGAAAATCATAATATACCCAAAAGAAATTTCCAGTTTGTCTTCTTAAACAACAACAACCAAAAAGAAGATAGTGAAAGTGAAATCAGCTCCGAACACGATTCTAGCAGTGAAATCTATTCGGAAGAAGAAGACAATGACTCAGGCGCTGATGATGAGTCACAATCCAATTACATCCAAGACTCCGAAGATGCTCAAGAACACGATGACTCAAACAATGATCCAGTACAACAATCTTCTGGAATAAGAAGATCTCTACGGAAAGCTCAAGCCCCAACAAAATTAAAAGACTACATTCTGGATTATGATACCGATGACACTATGGATGAGTCAGCTCTACTGTCATACACTGACGCTGTAAATGGCTCTGACAAAAACAAATGGCTTGCTGCGATTCGAGAAGAAAAAGACTCTCTTAAGAAAAATAAAACTTGGAGCATTATTGACAAAACAGGGGTTTTTAAAAAAGGTGTACTAAGCAGTCGGTGGGTATTTCGAGTGAAAGATGATGGCAGGTATAAAGCAAGACTGGTTGTACGGGGATGTCAGCAGCGATTTGGCATCGATTTCAACGAAACCTACAGTGCTGTAGTTGGCAGTGATGCCCTCCGTGTTCTGTTGGCCAATGCAGCCAAACACAACTTGAAAATGAAGACTTTTGATGTGAAGAGTGCCTTTCTTCACGGTTTGATTGAGGAAGACATTTATATGTCTTTGCCAGAAGGCTATGGCAAACATAGCGGCAAAATTTGCAAACTCAACAAAGCTTTATACGGCTTACGCCAAGCCCCAGCTAGTTGGCAAAAACGACTGGTGACTTTTCTTAAGCAACAAGGTCTTGACCCATTAAGAACAGACCACTGCATTTTTGTGAACCAGGATAGATCACTGATCCTGGCGATTCACGTTGATGACGGGCTTTTACTTGGAAAGGATGAAAAGAAAATGAACAAACTGTTAAAAAATCTTGAAAAAGAATTTGAAATAACCACCTTGAACAACCCCACTTCCTATCTTGGTATGGAGTTGGAAAAATCAAATGAAGCCGTCAAAGTCACCCAGAAATCGTTCATAAGAAGTGTTCTAAAAAAGTTCAACATGTCAGAAGCTAAACCGGCACAAACACCCTTGACTGCATACAAACCTGCTGATTTAAAAAAGCCAAACAAACGACCAAATTTCCCGTTTCGCGAAGCAGTGGGAAGCTTGTTGTACCTCTCTACTAAGACCAGACCCGATATAAGTTTCGCCGTGGGATATTGCAGTCGACAAATGGAAAGTCCGGACGAACATGATGTGATCAACCTAAAACGCATCATGCGGTATCTCAAAGGCAGTCTAGACAAGGGAATATCTTATAAATCTGACGGTTCTGAAGACCTGAAGTTGTATTGCGACGCTGATCATGCTGGCGACCCTGCAACTACTAAAAGTACATCTGGTTTCGTGATGTATTACTGCGGCGGACCCATCAGCTGGAGATCAAGAAAGCAACCCACGACAGCAGACAGCAGTACGGAAGCTGAATTCATCGCAGCTGCAGAAAGCTGCAAAGAGGTGATCTACATCAAAGCGTTAATTGAAGAACTCACCCAGAAGCCCATCGAAGTTGAGATGCTGATTGACAACTTAAGTGCCATCAAACTAATCGAAACTGGTGTAATGAATCGCAAAAGAAAACATATAGATGTCAAATATCATTTTTTACATGAAAAATATGTAGACGGTTTGATGAAGTTATCTCACTGTCCCACTGAAATACAAATCGCAGATGTGTTAACTAAACCACTTGGACCTACAAAATTTGTACTTTTTCAAAAGAAATTGATTGACTAAAACTTGTAAAACATGTAAAATTGATTTAGATGTAATCAGTACTTTAGAACAGTGATTTTTGCTGACAGTCTAAGGACTTATCTTCATTTAGAAATGTTGTTTATCATAGTTTTCTAATATTGAAGTAATGAGAAATGTAATTATGTTAAATGCAAAAATTACGAGGGTGTGTTGAAATATTGAAAGATATATAATTTTGACATTTGGATAAGTTTTGATAACTAAACATTGTAAAATCGATTATATCTAGTTACCTCCTTGTTTTGTATCCTCTGTGCTATGGCCAGTTTTTAACAATGTAAAAATGTGTGTTGGGTGTGTCTCTTTGACTAAAAACTATTAAGTTTAACAAAACTAATTACCTTGTTTATCTTTATAGAATAGGCTCCTTCATCAGCCACTCGTCTTTCCATGTTCTCCAGTGACACTGGACATCATGGGAGGCAGGACTGGTGTTGGTAGAAAATGGCCGCATTGTTCAGGAATGTTGGGTGTTGCTAGCAATTGCTGCAGCCTGGTGATTGCCAAACGCCATATAAAATCGATAAGGCGGTGATGTCACATCAACCAGCCTACTGGCCAGGGTAAGAGTACTGTGTAACACCAGGTGGTATGAAACAGTGGTGAATAAAATACTGTGTGCATCAAAACTGCCTCGGACCCTATGTATATTTCATTTAGTTTTATTTGTTTATTAGCCATCCAATCGAGCATGGCTACTCACATCCGTTTTCAGGGAATGGACTCGTCCACACTACATATTGAGACACTTGGACTCGCTCACTGGCGAGGTTTTCCGGAAGTAAAATAGCCAATTTGCAAACCAATATTTTTTAATTTCCAAAATTGATTTTATTAAATGTATTTTCCATTTCATGTAAGTGGGTTAATTTCGACAGTTCTAGAGAAGTAGCGTGGCCACCGCGTATCCTTCCACCACAGCTATTTTATCAGTTAAGAAATAGATGTTTGTAAAGAAATATTTAAGTCCAATGCACACTTGCATTTTTCTCTTTTCTCATGTTTCCTGTCATGGCAAGCACTTAAAAACTGGCGTTAACTAACTTCCATCCATTAATCAATTTAAGATATTATAGCTAGGTGTGTATAGTAGTGAAAGGGTGGGGGAAATGGTAGATTCTCGAGTAAACTAACGACCAATGGCATCATCCGGCACAATTCCCACTTGTAAAATTCCAGTGACCTGACCCGGGAATGAACCTGGTTTGCCTTGGTGGGAGGCGAGCAGAATAACAACTCAGTGACTGTGGCTCCACAAGTTTGTTGTGGTTATGTTTATTTTATTTCAAGGTAAAAAAGGAAACATTGAGGAGGGGTATATAGTTTAACATCTTTCGTGAGATGGCATTGTTTTGAGGTTCTTACAAGTGTATAGCATTTTCAGTTGCAATTGTTTTGAGGGAGCAGTGGAAAATTATGCTCGTATTGAAATAAAATTTAGTAGTTATATTAATTTGAATGTTAACTTCAATGAATAAACAAAATACGATACATACACAATGTTCGTATTCGTACAGATGCAGCAATTTTCACATACTTTGACAGAAGTCAACCTTAAACTTTTTGAACTAAGACATAGGCAAATAAACAAATATTATTTACACACTACAAAAATGTTGAATGTACTGCTCTTGCAGACCATGTGCATTGCAATAATTATAGTAACTGTTCACAAATACATGATTTACAAAACTCTCAAACCTACTGTTTGTAAAATTCGTATCCTCTTGAACACGTGTTTTTCTAAGGAAATCCTTGCAAGTTTACTTAATTAAAGTGAAGCATATTCATCAATAGCATTAAAGAATTTATTTGCCTTATTATTCTGTAAAATAAACACTGTGCTCGTTTCCTGAAACCAACAAACGTAAACTTAGAAAAGAAAACTATAATTGTGTCACTTTATTGCGGACGGTGGTTAAGGAAAATAACAGGACCAGCAGTTTTACGAAGCTATAAACACCTGTCGATTTATATTACATTTCACTAAAAAAATACCCACTACAACAGAATTTACAACCAACTATGCTTAAAAAAACAAATAAACAGAATAATTAACTACCGATAATATATAACGACATTATCAATAAGGTACTCAAGGTTACCCAGGGCTGGTTAGTGTGCGATTGCCCAGCACCATAACTCAGCAGAGAGTTAATGATGGGAGTTGATGTGAACTGCACGGCCACGAGCTCCTTTGTGCCCACTCTGACTACCGCAGTCGTGTCCACTACACCAGACATACCACACCGACAGGCTTGTGGGCACAATTGAGCGTTTTCATAACTGCATCAGTGTTCATAATAACATCAGTGTATTAAATAAGGGTATCTAATTGCATCAGTGTTCGTAATTGCATCAGGGTATTTATTATATTATTAATTGTATCAGTGTATATAATTAATATCATAATTGTCATCATGAAAGACAGCCGACACAGCCATAGCCGGGGACATTTGACATTGTACACATGGCAATACTGTGGCTGGTACAATGGAAACATTTAGGATTAATATAATAATTTTTATTGTGTATTTGTATAAGGAAAAATTATGTTTTCTTAGGGTAATTTAATTCATTTCACTTCCATCTCATCATCATTTTTTTAGTGTATATTGTGCTTCATAGTTTCGCCGCTTGGCGTCGGTGCCCCCAGGTAGCGGAAGCCAGCCCATGGTTCTCCCCAGTTCTCTTCAGCATTTGAACCCATCAAGAAGTGTAAGTCTCTCACTCAGCAAAGGCCCTCGATGCCGACATCTTACGCTGAACTCATATTCACTGCAATAGATTTCACTTCATGAACCGGATCATTAATTTTATTTGTTATAGCACCGAGGGGAGAGGGACATTACCTCCATCGGAGAGTTTTAACGCAATCGCGTTTCACATTATAAAGCCACGTGTTCGCATTCTGGGCCGTTAAGGCCACGCTTTGTACTAAAGTTGTGTGTGTTAATTAAGGAGTCACAAGGAATAAATAACTCTACAAGCATCATAAGTGTTTAATTTGTAATTTAATGAAGGTGTGCGAGGCAGCCTACAGCCTCGACATCGTATGTGACGGAGTGTTAACTGGAGTCCCCTAGGCTATCGAAAGAAACGATCCTCATTTCATCAGTTCACCGCAGCGCTGTTGAGTCGGGAACACATATTTTCTACATCGTCAGCTCTGGTAACACCACGCTTCAAGTTGACTTTCCCAACTAGGGACGAGTATTTCTCCGAGCCATTGCTTGACCATGTCAGGATCGTTCGGTCGACGGCCCAAGGGGCCCTTGATATCTCCGTCAGTTTGTTGATTATATTGTCACGTACTTACTGTTGCACTATTTATACCTGATGAAACTGTAGGCCATCTTGTTCGCCTGAAATATACTATGAAATTGTGGGTGATGCTACAAAGGGTGTAGTACCCTACAATGATTTGACACAGTTAACTTGGTAAATATATTTATTCACTGTTCTGCTACAGGTGAATAATATATGAAAATTGACCCAGTACTTACAGCCTGTCGGTGACCTTAGCATGAAATAAATGTGGCAATAGGTTGATACACGATTGCGTTAAGCTCTCTGGTGAGAGGACGGGTGTCTCTCCCCTCGGTACAGTTAATAAAGATAACAAATGTTCCAGTTAGGTAATGTTAATATTGCAGTGAAGTGATAACAGCCTAAATTATGTACCGAGGGGACTCGCGGAGAGTGCTGAGACGAACTGGCAGAGTAGCCTCGGTTGGCGTCACGAGTTACCAGAACCAAAGTCAAACGGAGAATAATGAAACATAACAAGAGCACTCTATGGTATGATTGTAATGTTGAATTAACAAATGTCTGTTATGGTTGAAGTTGTGGAGTTGATGGGGAATGTCACCAAACTAAATGAAATGCTGGAAGCCTACATAAATTAACATGATTACTGTATTACGTTTTCTTGTGAAAAGTATTTGCATTTCACTTGCTATGACGCGTTTAAATTTCACTGGCTACAGTGTTGCCAGGTGGCTGTCTCTTGAAGGGATGGACGAGTCCATCTGGTCAAAAGGGTGTGGAATGCCGTGTTTGATTGATATTAATACAATAAAACACACCCCTGACTTTTATTTGGTAATGCAGCGACTGTTTTTAATAAGTTTGTAAAAATGCTGCACACTACTGGATGACACTTTAGGGCACTTATCACTTCAACTTCGGCATACAAGCCAGTTGACGACACCAGGTGGTGCGTTGCATCGTATTAAGTGGTGCGAGCTGCTACGAAACAACGACCAACTGCCAGTGCACCCAAAGCTGTGGCTTTGGGGTAAACACCCTTTCGGATCGCCTACTCATTTATTGAAAAAGTTACCTCTTGTTATAAATTATTAGGGTGATCTCTTAAGTTGTGTAATCTTTGTCGGCAGAAGGTCAAATGTTCTGTTCTTGTCGACCTTCACTACGGACTCTTGGCCTGATGTAGATGGTGCGGCCCGGTGTAGCTGGAGTAGTTGTAGTGACTGCGGCAGTCGGAGTGGGCACAAGGAGCTCGAGGACGCGTGGTTTACGTCATCCTTTAAAACGATGAGAAAAAAGCACATGTACAGCGGCATGCCCTGGGATGGAAACTGGAATCATGGTTTAGCAATTGGCTGGAAATGTTTACTGTTCGTAAGTGTCGACATTCTCTGGAGTGATTGCAAGCATGTTTTTAAAGTTAATTAACTAAAAGCTAAAAAAAATTAATATTTCTTTAAAAATATAATTTAAAGCAAAAATTTTGTAAGTATAATTAAAATTTTAAATTACAAAACATGCGAACATACTGTTTGCGAAATTCGCAAACTCTTCCAAAGACATCATCAAAATCGCCAACATAACAACATGCATCCTACAGCAATACATTGGTTGATTCAATACTTTACAAAGAAGAGCATTTACTGCTTACATAGTGTGTGGGTTGGTCATATTGTCTGTCTGATTTCATACCACTTAATTGAAATGCACAGTATCAAGAACAATATATCTTCCTCTTTTCAGCAGATAGCCTTCACATTAATTAAATTCTTTAGTGTGGTGACATACTCAGTGTCATCACATTCTCAGGCATAAATAACACTTAATTAGAGTAATAATGACATTAATATGTATTTATGTAATGTAAATTTATTTTGTTACACTTAGTTTAATCATAAGAGGTATCAATGCATTATTCACACATTTTTGGCGCCAGCTCCGGCAACCTCTAGAAAAAGCCGATGCCATGATGTCAGTCACAACTCAGGACTCGGGCCGTCCGGCAGCACGGGAGTATCGCTTTGCGCGTACTCCCTCGGCAACTTCAAACGTGGCTGTAATCACTTCACTTCAATAGCAATGTAACATACTAGAACCTTTTCTTTCCTTTATTGCTGAGGGTTCAACCATCCATCAACCAGTAGTTCAATAAAGGTTGAGCACCACGCATAACACTTAAAGATATTCATGGTCTAGGCCGTAATCTCTGTGTTGGTCATCGGCAGAGCGAGTGTCGAGTCCACTTAATTGTGTATCTGTAGTATAAGGGGCTCGTGGATCACAAAACAACAAGTAAACATCTAAACTCTACGCTTGTATTTTATTTGTTTATACACACTTTGGGTTCATAGAACACTGCACCCACTTGCAGCACAACCAAGTGAATTTGAAAGTGTGTGAGGTGGTTCACAACCTTACCAACATAATTATGAAAACAAGGTATGCATACTGGAATACATGCACCATCTACGACTACAAGCACCGCAGACCCTCAGAGATCTCTAGGGACCCAAGGGCCATCAACCGAACAACTCTCAATTAACTCATGCTCACTGAGTTATGGTGCTGGGCAAATTCCCCAGTCAACCCTCTCAATCTGGCAGACAAGGTAAGGAAGGGACTATCATCAATACCCCTGGAAACCCATAGCCCAATTTGGAGCTATCCTACAAGATCACTGAACCAATCCGTGAGTACAAGTGCAGTGAACTTGGACAATCTGAATGTTCTTATGTCCCACGACGTTCAAGTGTAATTTATGTACAAAACACAATATCAGTTTCCATCTCGCAGCGTGCAAAGTAACTTTGTAACTGTGTNTTTCTTATGTCTCACGAAGTTACAGTGTAATTCTGTCGTATTTACTAATGTTTCACGACGTTCAGCGTGCTTTGATTGCATTTTTTTATGTCCCACGACGTTCAAGTGTAATTTATGTACAAAACACAATATCAGTTTCCATCTCGCAGCGTGCAAAGTAACNGTTCTTATGTCCCACGACGTTCAAGTGTAATTTATGTACAAAACACAATATCAGTTTCCATCTCGCAGCGTGCAAAGTAACTTTGTAACTGTGTTATTTTTACGTCATGGTATGTTTTGAGTAACTATTTTCATGAGTATATGTCAAGCGATGTTCAAGGGTAAAATTCTGCATAGTGTTTATGTGTAACATATTCTACAAAACTATGTCTGTAAAAAGTCTTCAGATAGTTCCAATGACTTTCAAACTTTTTAACATCTGCGAAAGCCGCTATTTTGAAACACAAGACAGACAGCCGCCCACACTCTCCTCCCCGGACATTCTATTGCAGGTGCTCGATTCTACAAACGACCCAGCCAGGTAAGCATAAGCATAAGCATAAGCATTGCCACCCCTCCAGCCAAACTGGTATCCTCTTACCTTCGCACGGGCGCGAAGGTAGGTGGCTCAATAGCCACAACGTGAACACCCGTCAACATGGCAGCCTGTGTGCCAGACCACATGGTCCAGGAAGACATTGGCAAAACAAACATGAACTAGTTTACCTCAAATGGAAAAGCATTAAGCCTAATGAGCATGTGACACTTTCTTGTGTCTAACCCGTTTTGAGACATACAGTGCCCGTGTCACAAAACAAGACAAAGCTAAATGTCTTGAGGACGATATTCGCCGGGGCTAACCATTAAAGTGTTGGACGAACATGGAGCTGCACATCTGATGGCAAGGAGTTACATTTGTGCAATGACTGCACTAGACCACAAGCAGTCCAGGGCACCATCAACGCTGTTCATATCAGCCACATGTGCAAGTGCAACCTTACTCAGCAAACTGAACTGTTTTTGGACACAACCTTTCAAAATTACCATCACAACAGTGTGCAAAGCAACAAATTTGTGTTGGCTCTAGAGATTGGACAATTCGGTGTGTAAATGCCACCAATATTTACCACACCGTGTGCCTTACTGGGCACGAACACGCAATGGCAGACAGATATGTAAACATTATGTTTAAAAACTTGTTATATTTCAATCAATTCACAACTCAGCCATTAATACGTTGGGAGCCGTTTATAAGATTAAATTTTGATGACCATGTTATAATTCACTTTGCAAATATCTTTTTATTTTCAGTTAGTCTTCTCCAGAAAAAATGCAAATGATATCCTTTCATATTTCAAACACAAAATACTGGATATAATTCGTTCATCTTGATGTGAACCACGCGTCAACAATCTCCTTTTGCCCACTCTGACCACTGCAGTCACATCAACTGCACCAGCTACACTGGGCCGCCCCAGCCACATCAGGACAAGAGAGCATAGTGCAGGCTGACAAGAACATAACTTGCGCCTTCTTGCCTACGTGGATTACGTAACTCAAGAGACAGTCCTACTTACTTATTACAAGAGGTAACTCTTTTAATAAATTATGAGGTGATTCGAAACAGTGTTTATCCCAAGGCCACAGCAGTTGGACGCACGGCCAATTGATCGTTATGTGGTAGCAGATCTCGCCAGTGCATACGACGTTACACACTGGCAAGTGGCATCGAACTGACCTGTAGCCAAAGTTGAAGTGCTAAGTGCCCCAAAGTGTAACAAGTAGTGCGCAGAATTTTTCCAAACACATCAAACAACATCAATCCCTTCAGGAGACAGTGACTTGGCAACACTGTAGCCTGTGAAAATTAAATACAGATTCTCTTCACGAGAAAGTGTATTTAATGCTTAGTTATAAAAAGCATGTATGTTTTCAAAAATGGAGATTGCCTATAAAGGCCTCCATCCTTGTAACATATCATGTAGTGAGGTGACGCTCCCCATCAACTTCACATCATCAACCTTAAAATATATTTGTTAATAAACGGGGGTGTCACAATGTGTTTTATTTAACTTATACAATTTTTCACCATTGCCATAATGTTACATAGTTTTCATATCATGTTTTTCCATTAGGTGTTTGACGCCGGTTGTCGTCACTTGTGATGGAAGCCGATGTCACTCTGCCAGTTCATCTCAGCACTCATCCAAGAACAGCGGCGTTTGTCACCCGCTCCGCGAGCCCCCTAGGTACAATAATTTAGGCTATCACTTCATTGCAATAGTTACTTAATTAACCGGAACATTTGTCTTCTTTTATTGCCGTACTGCGGGGAGAACCTCCCGCACTCTCACCAGAGAGCTTAACGCTACCACGTATCTTCGTAACAACACACTCATTTTAACGCTAAAGTGACCGGCAGCCTGTAGGTGCTGGGTCAGTTTTATTTCATTATTCACATGTAATCAAGCACAGCGAGTAAACTGCTCTAAAAATTTCCGATAACGGATTCTTCTTCACCAAATAATACATTGTATTTCACTACATGGAACTAATTCGGGTTCGTTCGGAAGACCACAAAAAGACTTTTGAGTTCAAGTACTAAAACAAAAAAAGACTACGAATCCAGCATGTCCTTGAAACATCAAGTCAGGAAGAGATATCGATGGCAGCCGAAGTACAGCATCGCAGGTCAGGAAAAAGATTCAGCAGAAATCGTAAAAGAGCTTAGTCTCTTTTCGCCTAAAAGAGGCACTAATATAAAGAAAGCGCGGAAGCGTTTAGAATTTTGGTTACAATATCAGGTAACAATACGTTTTCCTCTAACCTCTCAGAATTTGTGTTTAGGAAGCGGTCTCTAGGTCTTCCCGACTTCGACCATCTTTGCTCGATTTTTTGAGAAAAATTACTCATAGTAGCTTTTAAAATCTTTATAATGTCATCCGAAAACATTGTACAGCAATTTCCTTTGTGAAATGCATTTTTGCACAGTCGTCGAGTTCACTTTCTCGTTATGTTTGCCGGATTTCTTGCACGTAAAGTTAATAGCCAGATTTGATCCAATGTTGCGACTTCACGTAAAACAAGTAACAGACAAGACGATTAATGACCACTATCTTGGAAAAAATGTTCAAAATGAGCTCATACAATTAATGGCAAGTCACGTGAACACTCAAATTGTTGACAAAATAATAAAGAATACATATTATTTGATTATTCTTGATTGTACTCGTGACGTTTCTCGTGTTGAGCAACTGTCAATTATTATAAGATTTTTTAATACAAATACAGCTGACAATGAAGAACTATTTATTGGCTTTTTAGCCGTCGAAAAAATCACAGCTGAGAGTTTGACTAATTATATAATCACAGAGCTAGAACAGCTGGGTATATCATTGCAAAACTGCAGAGGCCAAGGGTAGGGATAATGGAGCCAACATGCGTTGAGAAAAAAGTGGTGTCCAGAAACGTATACTTGAAATTAATCCACTTGCTTATTTTTTACCTTGTGGGAGTCACAGCTGGAATCTCATTCTAGAAGATGCAGCATCGTCTTGTGTTGAGGCAAAATCTTTTTTTGGTTTGCTACAAAGGCTGTACACTCTGTTTGCCGGCTCGAGTCAGATGTGGGCTATTTTAAAAGCATGTGTAAAATCCTTATCGCTAAAACCACTTTCCGAAACTAGATGGGAATGCAGGGTAGAATCGGTGAAGGCCGTTAAATACCAACTAAGCAAGATATGTGATGTTTTGAAGGATTTAGCAGAAAATACAACAGATTGTCAGTTGGTTAGTGAATGTCATTCTATAGAAAAGTAAATGACTACCTACGAATTTGTAGTTTCTCTCGTCGTATGGTATGACATTCTCACTAAGATAAATGTTATAAGTAAAATGTGGCAGAGCAAAAAAATGCACCTAGATGTGGCTATACAACACCTAGATGCATTTACACATTTGCTTGATAATTATCGGGAAAATGGTTTCCAATCATCCTTTGTAACAGTGAGAGAAATAGCTGAGGAAAATAAAATTGACAGAAAGTTCAAAGTCGTGAGAAGGCAACGCAAAAGATCTCATTTTGACTATGAAGGGGAAGATGAAGCCCTTCAATTGCCTTCTGAAGAGATTTTCAAAATAAACTATTTTTATGTCATTGTTGACAATGTGCGCGCAAGCTGCCAACCTAGATTTGAGGTACTTAAACATCATGAAAGCATATTTGGTTTCATGTATAACATAAAAAGATTAAAGGAAATTAGTAATTGTGAACTTTTGAAGCAATGCAGCGACTTGCAAATATCTCTAATAGTAGGAGACACATCTGATATGAAGAACTGAATATGTTTATCCGTGTATATGAAGGAAACAATGACATAATCTCAGTGCTGAAATATATAATAGAAAAAAATTTAACCGAAGTGTACCCCACTATCGAAGTAGTCTTGAGAATTATTGTCACCACACCTGTGACAGTTGCGTCTGCAGAAAGGAGTTTTTGGAGGTTAAAAATTATTAAAACATATTTGAGGAATTTGATGACACAAGATCGCCTTTCAGCCCTTGCTATTCTTTCAATTGAAAATGACGTAGCTCATTCGTTAGATCATTGTGCTTTCATTAAAGATTTTAGTCTTAGGAAAAGCCGCAAACATTTTAAATCCCTGCGTATATCTTTTAAGGCATTTATGTACCTTAGTTTATCATCCTTAATAATTTGTCGTCTTTATGTTTGTTTTTTTTAACTTTTATAAATCTTCTAATATAATATTTTAAAACTCAACATTTATTTATTTTATCTCATACTTACTTTCGATTCACATACTTTCTACAAAGGACAAGGGCCTGAAAAGGATCTGCCGCCCGGGGTCTCGCAATTGTTAAGGCCGCCCCTCTGCTCAGGTTTGGAATTTAATGAACATGGGTTTTCTACAATGCAAGGGACACAGTACCAAGAAACTGTGTTTCTGTGACTGTTAAAATGCTGATACACAAGTGGTGCAAGAATATGAATAGAATTTTGTCTGGAAAAGATGTACATCACTCTGAGGTCAGTGCTCGCTTCTTTGGAGACACTGTGAAACAGCTGGCATACACTCAAAAGTTATAAAATGCTCAAGGGATCTGCCTGTGCAGGTTTGAGACGTGAATGTGTTGTGCCATAGAGTACGTGTGGGTTGCAGGTTACGAGTTAAATTAGAGGTTTTTTTAACAGGTGTTGTGATTGCAACCAATGTATTTTTAATGACAACTATTTGTGCATGGTGCACATATATGCTGAGTCAAAATCACAGTCGAATGTCATTTCTTTGGCAGACGCAGTCCTATAGTGTTGCTATTCACTTTCTTATTTATTTAAAAACTTCCAGAAAGAAACTTCATATAGGTTGTTCATAGTAAAGTGAGTACTTTCGAAAGCTCTTCTCAAGATCTACTTTTCCTCCCATTTTGTACCTCTGTCATCTGTAAAATTCACATTGCAATGGGCCTAGTAACTTAATTCATGCTACTGTAGTGAAAAGAGAAATTTTCTAGGGGCATAAATGATAATCCTATATATATTGTAATGTGTATAAAGCAGAAAATATCGGATTGCTCTGCCATGTATGTAAACATTATATTTGCAATACCATGTTAAGATTTCCAACAGTTTCATTTAATTCTCTGCAAACTTAACTGGGAGCCTTTTTACCAGTTTACGTGGTAACAAGCAGTTAAAGAGACTCCCCCCTCCCATCTATGTTTGGCTTTAAAAGTGTGTGTCATTTAGTTTTGTGAATATTTGTAACCTGTATTTATTCATAATTGTTGTGTTTCCTGAAGATATTTTATATATTTTTAACTAAGGTCTTGAAACAGTGAAAACCATTTTTAGGAATCTGAAATTGCAGTAATGTAGCTTTTATTTCTGCCCTTACTTGTGTACCCAATACTGTACATGTTAAAAATTGCACATTGATGATACATTTGAAGTTAGTAATTGGCATTATTAAGTGTGTCACGTGTATAAGACTATTTAATTTAGCATTAAAAAAAAACACATTTTGGAGAATTTGTTTCTTTGGAAAAGAAGTTTGATACAGTTATACGTAGTTTGTGTAATTGTTACTTTTCTTGCTTTGGGATAATGACCTTTTGCAGATACTGTGGCAACACAAACTTTCCTATGCTAGAACTGTGCTGAATGCATCTTTAGGACTATCGCAGTTGTTTCATCTTGTTCTAATTTTTATGTATAATTATTGCATTGAGAAATGTGAGACATACGTTTCTACTATTAGTACATCACAAAATGCTTATTTATTGCAATTGACTCATTGTATGGCAATACAGTAGAATTGTTCTGTATAATATGCTATTTCCTTGATCCTTGCAAATTGATATAAAAAAGTTTGCTATAATATTTCATATATGAACTACTTGTGATTTTTCGAATGTATTGTTTTTCTAATTTCATGAAGTTTTGGTATCAAAGCTTTGATGTAGATCGCTGAACTGACGCTATTTTATTTGTTTTTTTCCAGTGTGGGATGCATGGCAAGGAAACTTGATTAGGATTAATAATAAACCACTTCCACTCAGTTTTATTTTAGAAATATTACTGCTGCTTTAAAAGAATTAGGTATATTTTGGGTCATGCAGTTAGATTACAATGATAAATGTTGCAATTTGTTACTTATGAATTATATATGGTAGCACTGCTACGAGATAGTACCTCAGATGGTTGGATCAATTTCTTTTGGAAATACTTGAACATGCAGTACAGTTCTATGTTTTTTTCAAGGCTATATTAACTTTGAAAATGAAGCTGTTTTTTTGCATTTTTGAAATTGAAGGTTTTAATGATTAATTTACTTTTGCACTATATTTTTACAGGAATAGTTTCTCAAGTCCAGTTCAAAAAGCAAAATGGTTGTAGAGGGGAGAAGCTATCACTCATCTGTACTCCTCTGATTAGCTTTGCGATACATTTGGAGTTTCATGCCAGCCTGAAAAGATCCTCTTTAGCCGAACCCCTAGTGGGTCAGTGGTGAAGATCCAGCAGCTCTCGTAGGCGCACACTTTAGCGGCCACACTACTTAAATCAGTTCAACACACACCCAGATGCGAGGCTCTCCCTCCCCTCCAATTTGCAAAAGAAACAAAAGCTCAGCAAGGCAAATTAGGGGTGTGAATACAAACACAGCTTGTATCACTTTTTGAAGCAAAGAGCATCTGTGAACTTTGTTCACCAGCAGAATGAGATGAAATGTGATAAAAAAAAAAGCCATATTTTGCAAAAATATTCAAACTTAAACATTTCTCTTTTGTTTTTTGATGACTCACCTTGTTCACCCGAATGTAAGACTACATTTTGTTCAAAATTTCATTACATTACACTGTAGGCTATTGGTTAGGTTGCATTTACCAAAGATACAATTGTAACATGGTGGTAAACTAAACATCTTGTGATCTAGAGCAGCTACGTGATCACCAAAATGGCGTCATGGCTGTGAACGCGAGTGATCAAAGTTGTTTGATGACCAACTTTAGCGCTGATGTTTAACATTCCCAGAGTGAATACGTCTGGGTGTTGTGAGTGCGATATAGTAGCAGTATCTAAGACTTCTAATTTATTTTTCTGTCCTTGTTTACTCCTGGTCGAAGCCGTTTTCTGGTTTTGTATAGAACGTATTGGTAAATGAGCACGTGTTAATTAATTGTAAGTGACCACATCGAAAAAAAAAATGTTCATCGGCGTTGCAACTAGGCAAATTTGAATGTAGTAGTTATGCGAATTTAAAACTAATGGTGGTTCGTAAGCAAAAAACAATTGTGCTGCAGTTAGGCATTTTTCCATTACTGAATAATTAACACAGAACAGTTTTTTTTTAAATACTGAATTCTTTTCTCTCTTTTGTACATAAGGTTTGATGACAGGTAAACTTTTACCTATTTTACTTATATTAAAAATGATTTTCATGGAATACGTACTTTTGAGTTTTTTTTATCATCATTGCTTGTCAATAAGTATTTGGAAATTGGCTGTTAACAATGAAAGCAGTTTGTGTGTGTAACAAAACCCTTCAATTAAAAAGTATTAGTCAACAGGAATACATTTGTGTTTAATTTCCTCTAATTAAAAAAAAAAATGTATTACATGTTTTCCCTTGTTTTGTTGTCCAATTTTCAAAATATTTCTCGTAGATACCCCAAGGAAGGTTTGTTTAGCATATAAAAAGTTAGAAGTGTAAATATTGTTGTGATGCTCAGCTCATAACAATAGGATTACCATTTCCTCACATTTAGCAGTTAACATATGCACTAGTGATGCAACGAATGTCGATTTTTCCACATTCGCGAATGCGAATGCGAATATTCACCTCAGACATTCGCGAATGCGAATGTTGGTTTTTCAAATATAGCGCCAAAAGCGTGCACCTACGAACTCAAATTTAACCACGCGTTTAGAACTGGCCGGCCGGGCAGCCATGTTAAAACCGAGAGTAGCCCATATGCCCCGACTCTGAACGAAGTAAACAAATCGTGATTGCTGGCTTACTGAATGAAGTTAGCTGCTAATCATGTTTTCGTAAAGATTTAGTTTGACGTTACCTTGACGCGTACCGCTCATACCTACCAGTAGTGGAGACGCTATTCTTAACCATGCCGTAAACCGATGGCCTAACGATCAGAGGAATCCCCGAGCTCGAACCAACTGCACCTGTCATGTTGCCTGAGTCACGATGTGATGCTGCGAACACGGGGAGTCCCGGGCATATTATCGCCCCTCGCCACAAGAAATTACAAATCGGGGAAAAACAGTGCAACCCGCCTACCCCTATTCCACCGCAAACACGAGAGGGTAAGTCCCGAGTTCTATGGAAAATAGAACAGAAACGTATATATACAGGAGCCACGGAGGACAGTTAAGTCAGTTACGCGACAGTTAAGGGAGTTATGCGATAGTGAAGGACAGTTGAGGTCAGTTATGTGAGAGTTACGAGACGTTTACGACGGAGCAGCAGCGACAAGACAGTTACGACGGAGTCGGGAGTTACGCCGGAGTCACGAGAGAGTCAGATACGAGGAACGACGAGCGACGAGGAGAGAACTGCACGTTCAGAGGTCCAGCCCAGGACTTCCCGGGAGAGACACCGAGACAGCACGACAACGCCAGCCACCAGCATTGAGGTAATTTCGGCAACCCGCCGAAACCTCCCCCGACGCAGACATTCGCCGAGACGTGTGTAGGGCGCGGGATAGCTAGATTCCACCGTCCGAGGAGATATAAAAGGGGCTAGGTCTCATAGATGTACAGGTCACTGTAACTTTGGACAATAAAAGTTAAGCGTGAATAAACCGAACCCAGTTACGTCTTTGTGTCACCCCTCTTACAGCAGCCCAAGGTGCCGTTAGCCAGCACCGTAACAAATTACTACGTACCCTGCTATCCACCACCCTGTATAGTACAGGTGGGAGCAGCGTCGAGTCAACATACTTAAGTTTTGTTTTTAACTTGTTAAGACTCTATTGTTGTAATTGTACAGTGATAAGTGATATTTCAAAATGAAGCGGTCGTGTGTTAGCGAAGTTTGGACTTATTTTACAATATGTGATGCTGAAAATGTGAAATGCAAAATATGTAATAAACAATACTCGCGCAAAGGAAGAACAACAAGTGCTATGAGAAATCACCTGGAAGCTTTGCATAAAAACGAGTATAATGCTTTAAAGAATAGGGAAAATGAAAAGCGAAATGCTTCTACAACAAGTGTTGTGGCCTCCACTTCGCGACAATGTACGAAAACCGACCTGAAACAAATGTCTTTGACTGATTGCGTCAAAAAAACAAAAAAGTGAGATAACAACAATGCCAAGTCTTTGGAAATTGATAATTTAATAAGCGAAATGATTGCTTTAGAGGACTTACCCTTTAGTTTTGTCGAAAGCGTTGGATTTGCCAGACTATTGAACCATCTTTGTCTGTCGTATAATATAAAAGGCCGACAACATTTTTCTTCGTTTATATGTGAGAATTTCTATGGCAAAGTTAAAGATAAAATTTTGGGATTAAATAAGTCATTTGAAAAATTGGCGTTTACAACTGATATTTGGTCTGATTCTTGTTCAGGAATATCTTTGCTGAGTCTTACATGTTATGGTATAACAAAAAACTTTGAGAGAAACATTATTGTGTTAAACGCAGAGGTATTTAACGATGGCCGACATACTGGTGAAAATATAGCTATAAAACTTGAAACCATGTTGTCACATTGGGAAATACATAAAGAAAAAGTGCAATGCATTGTTAGAGATGGTGGCACAAACATGAAAAAATGTATTTCCTTGTTATTAATTAGAGACATTGATTGTTCGTCACACCAAATTCAGCTGGTTGTCAAGGAGGGGCTTAAGGCACAAGATTCCGTTATAACAGTGATTGCAAAATGTAAAAAGATGGCAACACATTTTCATCACTCAAATGTAGCTCAAGATGAACTGGCTGCTCTACAAGAAAGACTCGATCAGCCAAAGCTGAAAATCATACAAGAGTGTGCTACAAGATGGAATAGCAGCTTGTATATGTTAGAGCGTACTTTGAAAAACAAAGATTCGTTATGTCTTTATGCTTCCCAGAATAACAAGATTTCGCAACTAACTTCCGGAGAGTGGATTATTGTGGAAAAAATAATAACTTTACTCAGACCTTTTGAAGAAATTACAAAATAACTAAGTGCACCCAATATTTCTGGGTATCCTCAGTAATTCCATTATTGCCCACTTTGGAAAAAATTATTGGTGAATTTGATGTGACCGACGAATGCGTTGGAAATACGATTTTAGTTCTTAAACGAGAACTATGTCGCAGATTTTCCCATTTGGAAAATGACGTATTGTTTGCTACGGCAACTTTTATTGACCCAAGATACAAATTAAAATTTTCCAAAAATTCTTCAACCAGAAATCAAGTTGTGAAAAATATTTTAGAGTCAATTGGAAACGATGAATCAAGCCTATTGTCTTATTCAAATCTTAAGCATGACAGAATGACTACTCATCGGATTGAAACATCTGGTTCCAGTACCAGTCTGACAGAGAAATCTATATCTTTAAGAGACACCATGAAATTGCTGATGGATTCCAGCGAAAGTGAAGAAGAAAATAAATGTACGAACCCTATATAAGTTTTGATAAAAAAAAAAAACCATCAATGAATATTTATTAGATAAACGTGTGGAAAATGATGTAGATCCACTTACATGGTGGGCGGTAAATAATAAGAAGTATGGTATTATTTCTCCCATAGCCAGGCAATATTTAGTAACACCACCCACTAGTGTGCCTAGCGAAAGGGTCTTTAGTGGGGCTGGTCTTCTTTACACACCCCACCGAAATAGGCTGCAAGGAGAAAAGGCATCAAAACTTCTATTTCTGAAGTTTAATATTCCTCTACTCTTATTTAATTACTAAGTGTTTTACTTAATTGTGCTTAGATATAAACAATTTTTTATAGTTTTATTTTTCGATTTCAAGAAGTAATGTTTAATGGATATCTTACAAATTACATAATTAGTAAGTTAGTATTAGTACCACAGTGAAAATTATCAAAATGTTAAGAACATATTTGTTTTAATTGAAAAGAAGATTATTATATTGTTTGTTTTTCTTCACAATATATTTTTAACTTTATTCATAAGAAGTCNTATTATATTGTTTGTTTTTCTTCACAATATATTTTTATCTTTGTTCATAAGAAGTCGATTTGATTTACAATTAAACATGATTACTAGTTCATTAAAAGATCACATATTTGAATAAGATACCCTTTAGGTCGCATAAATGCATATTGTCAAGTGTTTTTACAAAAGATGTCATTTAAAGTTGATTTGTATAATTAAAAAGGTTGGGTTATATCTTATTCCATTGTTTTGTGTTAAAGCAGTTCAATGGTATTTGATCATACAGTTGTGTTATAATATAGTTTAGAAGTTTTAAGAAATTACCTGCCTTAATTTGATTTTGCTTAGGTAAATAAGAATAAAAGAATATCAAGAGTGTGTTTTTGTTATGTAATCTAGTGAATAACTACAAGGCTGTTTCCCAAATATCATTCAAATGCACTCTTATACATAAAAAATATGTTAATAAATAAAAATGTCTTAATCATAGCAGTTGCATTATTATTTAATACATTTTCAGGCTGGGGTATTAGCCCACCGAAATGGAGAACCCATGATGAAAAGGAAGGAGAAGCATGGGCTGACCTCACTACTCTAGAGGTGCCCTCAGCAGGGGGTCAGGGGATACAGCCCTGATGGGACTTGTGTTGAGCCACAAACCTGATTTCATCTGTGCAATATTTTCCAATTCTAGAGAGACAAAAAGCGAATTTTGACAGTAGTCTACGCAGGCAAAATAGTTATGTATATTCAAAGTAGACAAATCATATTACTAGGAACCAAGGTTTATTTTCCACAAGTTGCATCGAACAATAGAAAAAGGGTCTGAACACCAGGCTACCTGCGTTCCGCCGACCAAATGCTCCGAGCCATCACGCCATTCGTCTGAGTTTGCTCAATGAATACGCTGTGTTTCTGTGTGCTAGTAATGATTGTGTGTTATTGTATTTTTGCGAATCTCAAGGTAAGTTTATACGGGTTATTTCCCTAATATGTTTTAAAACATCATCATGAGCACCATTAAAACAGAGCGAGTTAATTTTTGATTTCAAAGACTACTAAGACAGTTTACACTTGAGTTTTAGTTAATTATACCGATCTCTTATATTTATTTGAAAGAGCTACTTATTAACTACAGGAAATACACTCATTTGGTTGCGCATGTTTGCGACACTTGTACAACCTTTCCTTATTTTCAGAATGACTTCACAAATTTCTCGTTAAAAATTTTTCAACGTTTGGTTTGCTAACGCAAAAGAATCAAGAACAGATGCGTTGTTACATTTTGTATTGCAAGAACTTGGTGACCCATCGTTTTCGGATGACATTATAAAGATTTTAAAAGCTACTATCAGTAATGTTTCTCAAAAAATCGAGCAAAGATGGTTGAAGTCGGGAAGACCTAGAGACCGCTTCCTAAACACAAATTCTGAGAGGTTAGAGGAAAACGTATTGTTACCTGATATTGTAACCAAAATTTCACTACATGGAACTAATTCGGGTTCGTTCGGAAGACCACAAAAAGACTTTTGAGTTCAAGTACTAAAACAAAAAAGACAAGAATCCAACATATCCTTGAAACATCAAGTCAGGAAGAGATATCGATGGCAGCCGAAGTACAGCTTCGCAGGTCAGGAAAAAGATTCAGCAGAAATCGTAAAAGAGCTTAGTCTCTTTTCGCCTAAAAGAGGCACTAATATAAAGAAAGCGCGGAAGCGTTTAGAGACCTCTAATCTAGTTGGAACGTCTGAAGACAAAGCTCTTGTATTAATGGTTGATGTGAATCTCTTGACACACCAGTACAACCTAATACGCCAGTAATCAAGAGAGATTAAAAAGAAAATGTATCCACCTTATTATAAAGTAAAAATGGCAAAACAATCATGCTACCCCAGTGACATTAATCTAACAAACGCACGCTGAAATTAAACTGCAATCTCTTATGGATTACACGATTACACGATTGTGCACAGTGCAAGAGGTCCTGAAGACTATCACTGATATAAAAAGTCTTGATATTATATAGCAGTGACACAAGTTTATTTAGTATATCGATGGTGCCTATTCAAATGTACACAGAAAATGACCTAAGCAGAAAAAAAATTGGGCGGCAAAACACTTTGCTTTCTTTGACCAGATACTGTCCCATTAAATTTGTGTTTGCCAAGGAAACCGTGGATGTTATAATGATGGAAGTTAATAAAATAAAGGAGCAAGTGGTATCGCTGTCGCCCACTAAAATTATTGTAAATTACATGGAAGTATTGGTAAAGTCTACACTGATATTCTGCACGATTGATGGCAAAATTTGTAATGCCATAGCATTACGTGTATCAACACAGACTTGCTATTTCTGTGGTGCAAAGCCTAGTAACTTTAACAATGAAAGGCGAATCTTAGAAAAGCCAGTCAATAACGATCTTCTTTCTCTGGGCCTGTCACCTCTGCATTCTTGGATTCGATTTTTTGTATGTATATTGCACATCTCATATCGACTTGATATAAAATCATGACGGTCTCTGGGAGATGAGAACAAAAAACGAGTGCAAGAAAAGTTCAGGAGTGAGTTAGGCAAATTGGTAGATATGCCTAAGCAACAAACAGGAAATACTAACGACTGGAACACAGCTCGAAAGTTCTTTAGAAATCCTGAAAAGTCAGCTGAAATTACTGGTGTCAAAGTTGAGCTTATTAAACGCTTCCATGTCATATTAGAGTGTATAAATAGCGGGTTTCCTATTGATATCAACAAGTTTCAAAAATACGCCGAAGAAACGAGGGACTCGTACATCAACGAGTACTCATGGTACTCAATGCATGTAAGCGTACATAAAATACTTTTTCACGGAAAAGATACAATTGCTTCTTGTGTTCTTCCAATCGGCCAACTTTCCGAAGAAGCACATGAGGCCAGAAATAAACACAACAGGAAATTCAGAGAAGTATTCACGAGAAAGACATCAAGAGTTGATACCATAAAATACTTTTTCACGGAAAAGATACAATTGCTTCTTGTGTTCTTCCAATCGGCCAACTTTCCGAAGAAGCACATGAGGCCAGAAATAAACACAACAGGAAATTCAGAGAAGTATTCACGAGAAAGACATCAAGAGTTGATACCATAAAATACTTTTTCACGGAAAAGATACAATTGCTTCTTGTGTTCTTCCAATCGGCCAACTTTCCGAAGAAGCACATGAGGCCAGAAATAAACACAACAGGAAATTCAGAGAAGTATTCACGAGAAAGACATCAAGAGTTGATACAAATACAGGTTTAATGAATACGTTACTCATAACTTCAGACCCACTCATTGCAAGTTTACATGCTCTTCCAAAAACTATTCGTGGCAAAATTACTCCATGCGAGCTCTTAGAGATGAAAACTCCCCCCACTGCACATGAAAGAATTCAACCAGAAGAATCTGATAGCGATTCCGAATAATTTGATAGTGATTCTAACTGATCTTACTCGTTTAGAATTCTCTGAATGTTTTATTGTCGTTCTTGTATGTTAGGATATGTAATTTGCCTTCTAAATTTGTAATTGTGTTGTATTAGAGTTGTTTTTTGATTAGAATTTATCTAATATACTCATTAAACCTCAATAATGTAATATGTTATGTATAAAATGATGTGTATATGTTGCAATATGTCTAAAACCTTGACAGTGTTTTTAAATTTCATCCTACACATTTTCAAGGCTTTCGAGACACTTGTCCCTCTAGATTTAGAAAATATCACTCTGTGCTGCGTCCGGAGGTCAGATTGAGGATGGACTCGTGCTGGCAGCAATTTGAAAATCGCAACCGGCAATGCCCCTATTGTCGAAAGATGAGCGGGGCATTAATATAACATCATAACGTGAAATGGCCATTCTACCCCAACTGGCGTGCAGGGTGCAAACCCTGAATAGGGGCTTCGCACCTTTGTAGATTGGTTGGAGAAAATAGCATAATAAGCCGGCATTATGGTGGATAGTGGACATTAAAACTTTCACAATAAAATAATACATGAATAGGGGAGTTAGTGAAAAAATCACAGCCATACGCCCAGTGGGGCGGAAGTGAATGGAAACCATGAGGGGTGCGAGGAGAGAATCATGGCCGGTCACGTCCTCTGCATCCAGAGAGGCTTGCAGCCATGTAAGCTGCATGAGGCTGGTTGAACTAGTGTTAGTTCAATAATATAAAGTTAAACTGGATTTGACAATACCAGTAACCCAAAGTATAGCTCATAGCGTAGCATCACAACTCCAGTGATGGCTTTGCAGCTGGAGACTGGAGCAATATAAGCCTTGTTGTTGTTGCCCGGACTCAGTGATAAACTCACCGTACTTATTCCACAATTTGAGGGCTTTTCCCTTTAATTGCTTCTGGGTCCTCCTAACCCATTGATTAATTGGAACCTCATTATCATGCAGTTCCTTTTCGCAGTCTAGGGTAAACGTGATCGGGTCTTCGTGTGAACTTACAGTGAACTCCGGAAGTTGAAGCCCATCGCTACCCAGGGTGGTTATTATACTATGGCGAACACCAGGATTATCTGGTCGGTATTCCTTCACACGTCGGCAAACCTCACATCTATATATGGGGTCCGGTCTTGTGATTCGTTCATCTGGCCTGTCTATGCATATGTTATAAGCCAGCCAGCTGAAATATGCTCTAGCTCGTACCTGGGCTCGTCTTGTCCATCCCCAACCGAGGTAATGGAAGCTATGTTGGCAGTGTGCGCATATAATAGTATTTACTCCTGTACCAGGGCAGGCGGCTATATGGCACCTTTCAGGTTCCCGGTAGTGGCCTCGGCCATGGTGTTTGTTGAGTCTCCTTGGTCGGCTATGCTAGCTTCCGTATCAGACATTTCGGCTAGTTACTCGAGCGCCAGGAGGTGTTTTCAGACTCCCCAAAGTCTAGTTTGCTTTGGTTTGACTCTCGGCTAGTTAAACTGGATCTCGGGGTTGTGCAGGCCTAGTTATGCTTGATTAATCCTAGACACCTAACTTTCGTCGAATCGATGAATACGCGCAATACTAAATAGGCTCTCTATTTCTAACGCGCGCGCCAATGATCGTGTCGATGTTTGTCAACTCGGTGCTCGCCACACTCTTTCGGGAGGCAGCCGTGTCCAGCGGGTAAGTACACAATTTTTAGAGATATTGAGAATATATTCATCGTTCTGATGAATGGTTAGTGTTTGTGTATACTTTTTGGTAACTGGTTGTAATACTTTTTTGCAGATTTTTGTCATGGCTTCTAAATGTTCGCTGTGTGATGACAATATTAAGCGTTTATTATTGGCAGAGGAAGACGTCAGTCCATTGGTGTCTTCATCTGATAGTGAGAATGAAGACAATGTGGAGATTGATGATGTGGAAACTGACATTCAAGACGACCCCTCCGACCAAGAGGGCAGCCAGCTAAATACTCAAGGGTCTTCCTCATCTTATTTACCGGACCATGTGATTGAGCCACAATCACCTCCTGTTCCAATGGAAGAGAGTTCAGGTAGTATTTCAAGTATCTTGACCATATCTCAAAGTAATATCCGCAGTCGGAACCGTCATGTTTGGACCACGAGAAAAGGGCGTACTTCAGGCAGAGCGACTGCAATAAATATTGTACGTGTTAACAGAGGACCATCTCGTGCTGTAAGGGGTATGGCAGATCCATTGTTATTATTTGAACAATTTATGACTGATCAGATATTTAAGAAATTGTGAAATGGACCAATTCGGAGATTCCAATAAAGAAACAAAGCTATCAGCAAATTACATCTACGCAGAATGACACATGCGAAGAAGACATCAGAGCACTCATGGGTATTCTGATGTTAACTGCAGCTCTGAAAGACAACCACCTTTCCCTCAACAAATTGTATAACACTGAGTATTCTAGTACTAGATACGCGTCATGTATGAGCAAAGAAAGGTGCGACTTCCTTTTGCAATGTCTTCGCTTTGATGATAAAACATTTCACTTACAACGGGACAGAGATGATCCATTTACACCCATAGACACACATGGGATATGCTCATTACTCAGTGTCGTCAGAACTATATACCTGGAACAAATGTGACAATCGATGAGCAGATATTGGCATTCCGAGGTAGGTGTAAATTTCGAATGTACATTCCAAATAAACCTGCAAAATATGGTGTTAAGTTGGTAATGATGTGTGACAGTGGCACAAGATATATGATCGATTGTTCACCATATCTCGGAAAAGGAAGCGATACGGGAGGTGTGCCTTTGGGAGAGTACTTTATAAAGGAACTTACTCGCAGTATACATGGCACGAACAGAAACGTTACTATGGATAATTGGTTTACGTCAGTACCACTAGTGAAGCAATTACTTCAGCAGCCTTATAAATTAACAATTGTGGGGACATTGTGAGCTAACAAGTCCCAGAAGAAATAAAGAACAATCGGTCCAGAAACGTTAATACATCTGTGTTCTGTTATGATGGATCCCTTACACTCCTTTCATACAAGCCTAAACTATCAAAAATGGTTTATGTATTATCTTCTTGTGATGAGGAAGGCACAGTAAATCCGGTATCAAAGAAGCCGCATACGATTGAATTTTATAATAGTACAAAAGGTGGAGTAGATACATTTGACCAAATGTGCTTGGTGATGACATGCAACAGAAAAACCAATTGGTGGCCTATATGCGTTTTCTACGGCATGGTCAATACATCATGTATTGCCACAATGCTTCTACTCTAGGACACAAGGTAATTAGTCGTAGAGATTTTATGAAGAAGTTGCATTCACAACTTTTAGAACACTGGCTCAAAATGCGACTGAACATTCAGACAATGCCGACGCACATGAAAAATAAAATTCAAGACGTATTAGCTGTCAAGACAGGCGAAGGTCAAACCAAAGGTCAGCCTACGTCCAGCAACGTAAGTCAAGCAATAACCCTCAAACAACAGAGGCACCAAATATGAGGAAAAGAAAAGTTTGCGGTCGTTGTTCCTATAAACAGAGGCGCATGACAAAGCCTTATTGCTCAAAATGCAACACCGCAATTTGTGGTGAACATAAGGTTGAATTTTGCTTAACTTGCACTTCAAAAAATTAGTTTTTGTATTTTTTTTCTGGGTAGAGAGAACCCTATAGTTTTAGTTTGCCAAAGAAAAAAAGACAGCGTTATGTTTTTAATTTTTCCTAAGTACGTTCACTTATGATCTCATAAAAACTAGTGCTTTACTAAAAACTGTTAAAAACAAATATATTTTAAGCAAAGTTTAAATATACTGTTTAATTTATCAATATAACCCTTGCCTCATTTAGTGTGTGCAATAAACACATAAAAAAACTGATGTTTTCAGTTAAAAATATACACCCTAAAAATTGTTCATTGAATTGATGAATGGTTCGGTTTAATGGGGTTTATATGAACGTTAGGTGTCTAGGGTTAACGAACTAACAAGCGCATGTGGGCGCCACTAAATCTTGTCCTGTCGTGTGACGCCATGGTCGGGCAAGCTTTTGTGTGTGTCACACACACGGGCGGTATGCTTGGCTGACTTTAAATGGCTGCTAACCGGACCTCGGCCGGTGCATGGGCTAGGGTGCGTGACTTGATGGCATGGCACAAAGTCGGCTGTGGGTTTGGCTGTCCTCCGTATTACTGGTTGGCACACAGCCACTGGTTTACCTGTATTGGGCGTGGCTTGGGGTAGCTCCTGAATCGCCGGTACTGCTGCTGTTAGCCGGAACTCGTACCCAGTTCTTGGGCGGAGGTGGTGCTGAAGAGTGCCCGTTGAAGGCTGCTGGTCCTGCTGCTCTGGGACCACGGGTTCGCTATCCCCAGTGGCACGTGATGTCCCTGACGTAAGTCGGTGACAACCGGATGCGGGTGGTCTTGAATATAGGGTCTGAAATAGGGAGGGGGAGGGAGCTAGGTGGTGACGTCTCTCCAACTATCACTCCTTCCGGCGACAGTTCAGCACGGTGGATGGAGTGAATTGACTGGGCTGGTTGACTAGCTGCCGTGTGGATTGAGTCTAGTGGTTGTGGCTCTACCATACTGCACACCAAGTGCACAGTATGGGTGGCTGTTTAACAGGTCTGCAAAGTTAGTGCGCCCGGTTAAGGGAGCCCACAGTCCTATTCTAGGTTCAGCAATTGGGTTTGTAAATGGCACAGGCTGCTTCTTTTTCCTGGTAGGCTGACATCTACGGGGGATAAAAGGCACAGTCACCCTAGAATCAGTACTCTTGAGGTTTGATAGAAAACGTGTTTATTCCGTGAAGAATACACACAGTTGCCCGTACTATCTCCTAACTAACCAGGAACAAACAGAAGTAGACTAATAATACCAGGTGAAGGGAACCTGGGTCTAAACTAGACAAGAGCAGATGCAACTAGGCAGCTATAGTACTAACTGACCCTAACTAACTATGCTGTTGTCCAGAAGGGATTTGGGTGGCACTACCAGAAGGGTAATGTGTGTTGACAGGGGTGGAAGACTACTTCAGGGGTTGCTGGTGAAAGTCTTTAAGAATTTCTGGTAGGTCGTGAATACGGAGTTGGCAGAGAACTCCAGCACACGAGGTGGTGGTGCGAGCTGCTGGAGATGAACTGTTGTTTCTCGGCAGTGCATGGAGATATATTCACCTGCCCGCGGGCTCGCCGTGAGGCGTGGGAGTGGCAAGGGAGAGTTCCTCCTATCGTGGTCAGAGCTGCGCTAACTAGCGCAATCTCTCGGTCCGTGGTGAAACTAGGAGTCTCTGTAATGCTGGATTGCCTTTGCTGCGCGAACTTAGGCGCTTAAATCACATCCGAGGGGATTGGCGTGACGTCTGACAGAAGGGCGAAACAATCTTATCTGACGTGTTTGTGGATGCCCCTGCATCTCGGGGCTTAATGGTAGGCTCTCGTAGCAACTAATTTCCTAGTTCAAACCCCCCGCCTGCCGTCGGAGGCAGGGACTTATCTGCTTTCCCTGCCCCCTCCGCTGGGCTGGGCTCATCCTCCCGTTCGTAAGGTGATCTGCGATCTGTCTCGACGCCGTCCAGCGTTGTGAACTGGGGGTTGTGGGCCTAGTCCGGGTTGCAGCCTAAGGTAGGGGCTCTTTGGGCATCCCTGCCTCGTCGGCGCTGGTGGGCTCATCCTTCAATTACAGAAGGTGATCGGCTAGAAGTCTCGGCGTCACGACCTGGTGGGTGACTACATACTCGGATGGTCATTTGAGGCAGGGGTTCTTTAGGTTCTCCTGCCTCGTCGCCACTGGCAGACTCATCCTCCCATGCGGAAGACTGGGCCTCGGTGTTGGTCTCCGTGACGTCTGGTGTCGTGACCTTGTGGGCGACAATGCCCGCCTAGGTGGGCATAGTCCAGGTTGCCGCCTGAGGCAGGGGCTCTTTGGACACCCCTGCCTCGTTGACGCTGGTGGACTCATCCTCCCGTACAGGTGATCTGCTAGATGTCACGGGGCGGAATGAGGCTCTTTGTGCAGGGGTGAGTACGTCACTTCTTATGAAGTTACCTGTAGCCGTGTAATCCAATAATATGGCGAGGGTCCTCTGCCCACTGATTTCCACCTCTATGTAGGGAAGCTTCGGGTGGTTCGCTTTCCTCATCTAGTCTCTGGAGGAGGACGGACCCATGGTTCCCGGTGGAGGTGACCCACATTGCACCCTGGCGGCTGCATTTCCCGCCTGGTTGGGTCCTTTAACCTCCGCTTGACTCCTTGGGGGGTGGGGGGAGTCAAGTACCCGGGTTGTTCTCCCTTCCCTGCCCACCTGTGGCCAGCCTGCTTCACCAGGCAGTCTTGGTTAAGTGCCGTTCCGGGCAGAACCAGCACTTGGAAAGCGTCTGGGTAGGGGCGGGGGAGTGTTTCCCCTTCGTTCGGGCCTTTACCGGTTTCTTGGCTCTTACTGGCACGTGGCTTCTAGCAGGACCTGTACCTTGTAATTTCACTGTTTCCCGCACCCTCTCCACATGGCTCGTCAACGGTTTGTGGCTTCGGGATGTGCAATAGGTTCCGTAATTTGGGGAGGAACATGCATGTAATATGGCACGTGCAGCTCTCCTCATTTCCTTCAGGGAAAATTCTTTTGAACATTTGAACCTTTTGCCTGATGAATATCTCTGTCTCTTCGTCGGTGACCTGGGTTTGGCTATGGAATTTGGTCTTTAAGTGGGCTATTACTTCTTCGCCTGAAAACTGCGCTGCTAGACGTGAAAATAGCTGCCCTTCACACATTGATATATTCCCTGTATTTTAGCCACCATTCGAGGGCCTTTCTTTTAAATTGTTTCTGGGTCCTGCCAACCCCCAAGTTGAGACCCGTCGCTACCCCAGGTGTTGGTTGAGGCCTGGCAAGTGCCAGGATTCTCTGGTCGGTATTCCTCCGCACGTCGGCAAACCTCGCATCTATAAACAAGGCCTGAACTCGTGATTTGCTCATCTGGCCAGCCTATGCATAAGTTATGGTAAGTCTGCGCACAAACACTGCAGCATAATGTGTTTATCCCTTGCCCGGCACAAGCAAGCCAGCTGCAATATGCAGTCCAATGGGTTCGACATTTGTTACACTGGAACTTTACTCCGTCTGTATATCTAGGCTCGTCTGTCCATCCCAAACAGAGGTAAGTAATGGAAACTATGTTGGCAGTGTGTGCATACAATGGTATTTAACCCCGTGCCAGGGCAAGTGGCTATATGGCACCTTTCAGGTGTCGCCTCAGCCATGGAGTTAGTTGCGTCTTGGTCGGCTATGCTAGCTTCGGTATCAGACATTTCCGCTAGTTATTTGAGTGCCGCGGGGTGTTTTTGGACTCCCCAAAGCCTGGTTGGATTTGGTTTGACTTCCGGCTAGATTACTGGATCTCGGGGTCATGCTGGTCTAGTTCTGTTTTACCATTCGTAACTAGCAAAGCGTTGCGGCCGCATATTGGGCGCCACGAAAACTCTTGATGCCTGAGGTCACCGTCGGACAAGGTTTTGGTATGTGTGTCACACACACGGGGGATTTAACTGGCCGACATCCTGCTGACCTGGTCCCGGCCAATATATAAGATACAGTGCGTGGCTTGATGGCACGGCACAAAGTCAGGGTTTACCTGTATTGTATGTGGCCCGGGGTAGCTCCTTACTCTGATGCTGATGCGGGTGTTTTAGGCCGGAATTGGTGCCCAGTCCTTGGGTGGAGGTGCCGCTGTGGCTGGTGGTGCTAAAGGGTGCCTGCTGAGGGCTACTGGTCCAGCTTCTCTCGAACCAGTGATTCACAATCCCTAGTGGCACGGCATCCTTGAAGGAATTCAGTGACGACCGGGTACGGTCAGCCGGTCTTGATTGGGGGCTGAAATAGGAGGGGGATGGAGCTGGGAGATGAAGCCTCTCCAACTGGTAGGCGGCTTGAGCTAGTTCCCGGGGGGTTATACTGAAAAGTGCAGTTGGGACTGGGTTACAGCTCCCGTTGAATTCGGAGGCAGTAGCTGCCTTCCTAGATTGTCACTTCGCACCACTCCTTTGGCTCAAGGCATACAGGTAGGTACTAAAGTCGGCCTCGCGAATAGAGAGCAGGCGACGATGATTGCTGGCTAGGTGTATAACCATGCTGAGGCCGAGCCAACCAGTTATACCCAATTACTCCAACCGGCGACAGTTCAGCACGGTGGCTTGAGTAAGTCGGCTGGGCTAGTTGACTAACCGCCTTGTGTATTGTTGTCACTAGTGGTTGTGGCTCTATCGTACTGCACACCAAATGCACAGTATGGGTGGCAGTCTAATGGGTGTGTTTGCAACATGCGTGCGCCCGGTTAAGGGAGCCTGCAGTCCTACTCTAGGTTCGGCAATGGGTTGTGAAAGACACAGTCTCCTGTTTTCCTTGATGGGCAGATGCCTATGGGGGTATAAACACAATCACCCTAGAATCAGTACTCTTAGGTTTGTTAGAAAACTTATTTATTCCGTGAGGAATAAACCCAGTGGCCCGTACTATCTCCTAACTAACCAGAAACTGAACTGAAGTAAACTACGTCAACCAGGTGAAGGGGACCTGGGCCTAAACTGAACAAGAGCAGATGTGGCTAGGTAGCTATTATACTAACTGTCCCTAACTATCTCAATGCTGTTGTCCAGAAGAGACTTGGGCGGCACTACCAGAAGGGTAGTACATGTTGAGAGGGTTTGAAAACTTCTTCGGGGGTTGCTGGTGCAGGTCTTGAAAAGCGTCTGGTAGGTTGCGAAGACGTTGGGGTCAGCAGAGAGCTCCAGCACACAAGGTGGTGGAGCGAGCTGCCATTACCCCGCAGGTTTGTCTGTTGCGAGGGGGTTGGTGGGGGAGAGCTGCTCCTCTCGTGGGCGGAGCTGCGCTCACTAGCGTGATCCTTTGTTCTGTGGTGGAACTAGGAGTCTCTGTAATGCTGGGTTGCTTCTGCTGCGTGAGCTTAGGCGCTTAGCTGGGCTGTTTGGCTAGCCTTTATCACATGAGAGGATTGGCGTGACACCTGACATAAGGGCGAAACAATCTTGGCTGACGTGTCTGTGGGTGCCCCCGCAACTAGGGGCTTAATGGTAGGCTCTTGTAGCAAGTCGTTTTAGGGTTCAAACCCCACCTGGGATAACGTGACGATACGCAAGGATGAAGTGAAGTCGTGTTTATATCTATATCAAATAAGCGTCGTGCATTATCTTAATAACTGTATTTACATGTCGCTGTCTCAAAAATCACATTCTCTTTGAAAATTGAAATATTAATCACTTCAAAACACAAACTCCTGCCAAAATAAAAATGGTATTGTATGCACAATCTCCGGTGCACAGTATCCATAAAATGCAGAACAAACTTACATGTAAATATCCAGTTTAGAGGAAAGCTCCAGCTATCCTCTGGAATGGCAAAACATGACAACTTTCCCTCCTCTTACATGGGCGGCGAGCGAAAGATGGTTTCCTAGCAACCAGTGCAGTGTTCTCGCACCCTACCTCTCTTGTAACCAACAGATGGAAGGAGCTTGTAGAGAGATGGCTTGCACGACTTCGTGTACATCTGTGCACATTTTTTTTTATTTTTTGTAATTTTGGGACAGTTTCTTAGAATGACCTTGTAAAATTGGGGGTGAGGGCTAACACTGTTACTGTCTGCGCAGCAGTGAGCATAGCTAAGCACTGATAAGGGTGCAAAGTGTTGGAGAATAGTGCTTGACGCAAAGCTCTTTTCATAACAAGCTACACACGCGGTTTAACTTGCAAGGCGCATACACCAGGCATGGCCCAGACAAAGGTTTTAACCAATTTCTACCATTATTTTCGCCTGGTTTTACAAATTGCAGATTTAACAGTTTTATAATAGTTTTAACCTTTCTAAGCAAATATATAATAATTAAATAACTGAAAAAGAAAAAAAAAGAGGAAACAAAAATAATGGGTTCAAAATTAATCATTCTTTGTTATCAAGATGAAAAATACACACTTGCTTATGTCACAATTTATACATATGCCACATATATTCCTGCAAACTAACATAATGCTTTATATAAATTATGCAAATTATTTCACTGTGCATGTTGTATTATATATACACCCACACACATATACACACAAGTGTTCCAAAATTACTTTCACTGAAACCTTACTTGCTTATGAACATCAGGCAATTTTCTTCAAACATTAAGCATGTGATAAAATTTACAATATGAACATGATTTGGTAAAATTTATACAATACTACAAAAAATAATAACTAGCAACAATCATCTTGTTTCTTGCCTCACTGTAATTACACAAACCTACTATACTTACATAATGATAAAGTATCAACACATCTGAAAAATGTGCCATGCTTGTAACAAGCATATATTTCCCAGCAAGTGCCTCAACGATCAGCACAAGAGACAAAGCATTAAAATTAATGTATACACATTCATAAACCTAAGTCGTTAATATATGCAACAAAAATATGTACAGAATTTTAAAATAATGGTTCAAACACAACACACATTAAATTTTTCCATTTTTCAATTTCTGATCTGATTTTGTTTTTGTAGGAAATAACAATCCAATGTAAAATTCACTACAGTAGAACCCTGTCATAATGTTCAGAAAGTCACAAAAAGTGTTATGTGCAAAAAAACTTTATACACAAGAATTAATATAACTTGTACCAAACAAAAAAAAATTCAAATTTAATAATCTTTTTTATAAATACTTTGTTAATACCAGTTATTTAAATTATTTGTGTAGTTACATACTTAAAAAATCATCAATCTTTAGCAAAAACAAAAAAAATTTGCAAGTGTAAAATATAGAAACTAATGTAAAAAGATACCAAATGTGCTTTTAAAATTTTAATTTTGAAAATTTATCTATATTTTTTGTTACCGCTGTCTTTCATTTGCCGCTACGCCTTGTAATTTGCATCAATACACCACTGCGGCTTTAAAATAATAAACACGAATTACGAGATTGACGCCTGAAAATATCCACTTGGAAACCCTTTTCATCTGCTTACTGCAGGTGCATGGTCTTGTTCATCTTCTGGATCACCACCAAGGCTCGGTACAGATGGTCAGTATTGACAGGTTAAGTACAATCATATGCATACTTACCCTAATGTGTACTTGTTTGGACTATCCAGATGAGTAATCTTTGATTCATACTTGAAATTCAAAGGTTCGAATACGTTTGGTGAAATTGTTTCATGGTTAACTTTAATGAATTTTATATATCCAGTCCGTGACACCCTGCAGCCCAAATATTCGAACCCAGCCCATTATGTACTGTCAGGGTGCCCACTGAAGTTCCATTTTGCAATTACAGGCAGTCCTCTACTTTAGCGCATTCGACTTTCGTACATTGGTTTCTTACACCATAAATTCGACTTTCGCGTGTTTGCTTCGTTCTTTCGTACATAACCAAAAAAAAATATCGCGCGCATGCCTCCACGAGAAACGTAAACATCATAGATATATGGATTGTTTATATTCTGTAGGTTTTGTCTTCGCAAATAATATTGCAGCAAAGTTGACTTATACTACGTAGAGACCTCTGGTGTGAATATACAGAACTATGTTTCCGATATAACTGAACAAATATGCAGTTGTATGTCTGATGTGTTACTACGCTATGGCGATACTACATATGAATGCCGTTTCTGTTTAAAAACAATAATAAAAACGGAAGTTCTAGTTTCCTTTGAGGTTAATTTTGTATCCATTGTTTTTTTTTGTTAATCTATTGGCGCACGTACATAATTATTACACTGAGCAATGAATAACAAACGTAAAAACGAAAGTAATGAAGACTCAGTGTGTAAGAAACAAAGAAAACATGTTGTAAATAGTGTACAAACGAAATTAGACATTATCGCGCAATCGGAAAGTGGCAAATCACTTGCAGCTATAGGACGGTCTTTCAACCTGAGCCGATCCACTGTGCGTTCTATCGTAAAAAGTAAAGGAAATATAAGGGACTATGTTATAAATTCGGGAAATCTTTCTTCTAAAATAATTTCAAAACGGCGGGGTGCAGCGATGGAAGAGATGGAACGGTCTTTAAAAGTGTGGTTAGACGATCAACACCAGAAAAATATCCCTATCAGCCTTGCCATAATTCAATGCAAAGCTCTCAGTTTGTTTGAAGATTGGAAAAAACAGCTTGGTGAGTCAGCTGCTAATGCTCCAGAGTTTAAAGCGAGCAAAGGCTGGTTCGACAAGTTTAAGTCAAGGGCAGGACTGCACAACATAACATTTACAGGGGAATCTGCCAGTGCAGATACTGAAGCTGCCGAAAAATTTATAAAAACTTTTGAGAACATTGTTGACGAGGGAAATTACTCATCTCACCAAATTTTTAATGTTGATGAGACGGGCTTATTCTGGAAAAAAATGCCTTCAAGAACTTACCTGGCAAAAGAAGAGGCTGTTGCACCTGGACACAAGGCATCTAAAGACAGACTGACACTTCTAATTGGTGGTAATGCTGCAGGAGACTGTAAACTAAAACCTCTGTTAGTGTACCACTGTGAGAATCCCAGGGCTTTGAAAGGAAACCCCAAAGAAACACTGCCAGTCATATGGAAATGGAACTCAAAAGCTTGGGTTACTTCAGCATTATTTAAGGACTGGTATGTAAATAATTTTGTCCCTGAAGTGAAAAATTATTGTAAGCAAAAGAATTTGGCATTCAAGGCATTGTTATTGTTGGATAATGCACCCGGACATCCACAAGCATTGAGAGATTTATGTCCAGAGGTAAAGGTCATATTCTTGCCTCCAAACACCACAAGTTTAATCCAGCCAATGGATCAGACTGTTATTTCAACTTTCAAAAGATATTACATGAGGAGAATAATCGACAAAGCTGTCAAGGCAACAGATGGTGATGGAAGACCCACTCTAAAAGAATTCTGGAAAAACTACAATGTCCTTAATGCTGTCACCAATATTTCTCTCTCTTGGAAAGAAATAAAGTCATCTACAATGAGTGGTTGCTGGAATAAATTGTGTCCTTACCTGGTGCCAAATTTCAGAGGTTTTGAGGAGACCCCAGAAAGTGCAACAGAACAAATTGTTAAAGTTATGCATCAGCTGGATCTCGAGGTTACTTCTGAAGATGTTGATGATCTGATGGCCTCACATTCAGAGCCATTGACAAATGAAGATCTACTTGCTCTTCAAGAGACAAATTCATCAGCATCCACAGCTGCTCAAAATAATGGCTGTCCAGGACAACCAACAAAAACCCTTACAGGGAAAAAAATCAACGATGCTTTAAAAAACCTTGAACATTTTTTAAACATCATTGAAGAAAATGATCCAGATGAAGAGAGAAGTTCTCGAGTTCGTCAAGTTGTTGAAGCAGCTACAATGTGCTACAGACAATTGTATGAAAAGAAGAAGGGTGGCGTTCAACTGTCGCTAAATAACTTTTTCTGCAAAGCTGATAAGTTATCTACACCAGGTCCCAGTGATTGTTAAACCGGCTATGTACAATTCCAAAGAGAGCTGAATCTGTATGTATGTATGTACCCACTGCAATTAGTCAAATGTTTGTGTGTGTAAAATGTGTCTTTTCGATTGTTTGAACTATTAGCTATATATTTAAACACTTTTATCTCACCATTTTCCCTGACCTAGTTTCAGGACCAAAACCTTCCAATACCATATTTTTTAACCACTGAGAAGACAAATATTCTATCACTGAAGTTACATTAAATTACACTGCAACAGACGAAGCAAGCACAGCCAATTAATATTTCTCACGATATCTACTGGCATTGCACCAGTGCCCATTACAAGCACACAAATACTTTATTTTGTACGTATAGGCCCTGTATCACTTGGAAAGATGAATTATTGCCAATTCACAAACTTAAAAATTGAAGTTTTAAAATGCATATGATAATAATTACATCATCATGTATTCAAACCACTTACAGATTTTGCATAGAAGCAGTTATTTACATTTCCCCTGATCCAGGTGAAAATTCCCCGGCATTTCCCTGTCACATGAAATTCTCTTACTTTTCTCTGTGGGTGGACACCCTGACTGTCTTTACTGGGCTGTTGTATGTGTAGGTTCCCACTACTGTGTTGGCTGCAGTAGTTAGTTATGGTCCTTGCAATAGAGGCTTGGCAGGTGTCGTGGGAAAACTATTTATATAATTGGCTTAATATTTTAGGTGCCTTCATCCTATGCAATGGAAAACCACTTCACAGCAACTGATAATCCTTCAGTTTGTTTTGTGCATTAGAAATGCATAGGGTTAAGTCGTGCAACACAAAACTTTAATATTAAAACTTAATTCATATTATGCAACATGAAACATGAAGTGCATATTGAGTTTTGAAGCAATCTGGTCATTCAGAATAAAACTACACTTTCCTTAGTTGTGGTCACTATTGCGTACATTGTTTAACTGCCCAGAAAATCTGATGTTTAGGGATTATTGCATCCACAGGTAAGCCCGGAAGCTACTTGCAGGAAACAAAGGGAAATTGATACCCAAAAACTGTTTAACTTACAATTGAAAGACATTTCATATAGTATATATTAATGAACTTCTCAAATATGGTGACTGCTATAAGCACCATGTACACCCAGCAAGTAAGTAACTTTGTGTACTTGCCAGGTGCAGAACCTTCGTATAGTATACTGTGCTAGGAATTCGGACAGCGAGGTGACGTCGCAGGCAAAGCAAAGTATGGACATGTGTATACTGAGAGAGAATCCAGACACAGCCTAAAATCACTTCACAAACCCAAATTCTTTTGAATATATAACAATTGTGTCTATCTGCTTATAACCTACTTTTTCGTAATGATGTCTGAATTTATATTTTTAAGAAATTCTGCACAGAGTTGTGGCCATGAACTGAACAAAAATAGAGATGTTACATGCAGGAAAATGTTATATGCCGAAATATCACAACAGAGTTCTATTGTACATATATGAATTAATATAAATACTACAGCACTCTGCACAAACCTGCTAGTGTTTTTGTTTAGAAAATCATTATTATAGCATACATGCTGATAGTCATGTAACCATCACTAGGAAATATATGCAAATAGAAATCTTGCATTCAATTGAAAGGCACATGTTGGCAGTAGAGTTGCTTTTCTATATTACAAATACAATTTACACACTGTAATAAATATATTATAAATATTTCTTATAAATGTAGTGTATTTTACATTTTACAAAATTTGCAGCAGCTGTCTGAACTTACAACTTATAATAAAAAGAAAAAGGGGAAAAAAAATTAGCTGAAAGCACATAAACATTTGTATTGAAGCAAAGTTTTCATTAATCAACATATAAAAGTAGAAAAATCTATTTTTATAATATGAGCTGAGCACCTCTATTCAGAAACCCAAAAAAGTATAGTGCTCCAAAATATTCTTCCTAAAAGAAGAATTATTGTGTTTCATTGAAACATCATATTAAATAGCAGCACACCTTAAAAACATCCAGGACTTGGAGATGATATTGGAAGCGTCATGAATACAAAAGTACAGCTCTGTGGCAACAATAAATCTGCAAATTGAAAGTAAACAGTAGTTATTTGTGATTTGCAAAGTATGATGTACGAACTAAAACACAGCTATGTAAGTAGAAATACCTTTTAACAGTGATTTTAAATCTTTCATACAGGTAAACTTATTTATGAAAGCCTTTCTAAATGTATTTTAAGAAACCAGCAATAGTCTTGTTGAAATACATTTAAAATTAACATCTCAATGGCATTATTAGAAAAAACCTAATTTTCAGTTAAACTTTTTCATAAACGAAACTACAAAATATATATTAGAAGCAGAAAGTGATAGTTACCTGCAATAATAACTATATCTCTTCAATGACACTGCAAACTAAAAGCTATTATTTCAGTAACCTTCAATCACAAAACACCCAGAACATTAAAAAATACTGCACATCACATGTAGGTACATAATCTATTGTACTTGCAGTTATAATATAATTAGAACAGTAGTGGAGGGCCTGTAAAAATAAAAAGAGACAGGAATTAAACACACAATTTACACAGTTGGTGGATTCTTGCACCAAGCTGAAACATTCTGAATAACTTGGTTCCTTTTATGACAAATGTTGCTCCAAAGATCTCTACATTATCAGTAATTATGTAAAGGTGGTTACTACTGTACAAACACCTACACTAATTGTAGCATTTCAACATTAGAAGTATTAAATTAATAGACTAGATTTATTTATGGTGTAATACACAAAAATTACACAATTAAGGTACTTCTTTCCTACTTAATTTTCTACTTTGTGAACAGCACAAAACTGTTATTTCAATAATAGAATCTATTTTCTGAAATCTCTCTGAATGTAAAAAAAAGATGTATAAATATATAATTTTGATTCACCAAATTTTCAAGGTTTTGAAGTCAATACATAAAATTCAGTTCTATATCTATGTACATGGCAAATACATTATTTACGACACATACCACTTCAGGGTTTCAAAACTGACAGACTGCATTGCTGATCAGAATTGTAAAAACTGTAAATTAGGCAATTACTATTAACACTTCAACAACCAGAATTAAAATAATTGCCAAAAACCAAACCGTGGCAACATTTTATAAAACAAAATATTTTGTTGGATTCTGTAATTGCAAAGAACTAAGAAGCATGTGTACCAACCACATATCTACTACCAGTAAAATACACTCTCGCACATGGTTACCAAATGCAGGAAAAATTATGACAAAAAATTTTAACAACGCAGAGCTATAAAAGGTCATATTAACTCTCACTTAAAAAGCTGTACAAAATTTTTCTTTAGAAAAGTGAATTTAATGCTTACACATTTGTACATCTATTACACAAAAGCTTGACCTTTTGTAAATTTGGTAATTTTTAGTTAAAAGATTATGGACATTCCCCTCAGACATATAATAAATTATGACTATGAAATAATTTAATTCCTTTTTACACTACTGCAAGTCACCAGTATAATTAAACATTAGTTTTCTGTTCATACCTTCCCACTAATTACATAAATATTAAATGCCAAGGCAGTCGGTAAATGCAAAACTAAGGAAAATTTCATTAAAATTTGTAAACATTGATTTATGCTGGTTGCCCAGCAATGAGAATAAGGCTGCCTCCGCTTCCCACGCCGAGTACACCATCTAACCCACACCCTTCACAGCGAGCGATGCAATTCATTGTTCCAGGGTCATCTACCATCAGTGAACTCACTTTCAAGCCAGAAGGCATGTAACATGTATATGATTAGCATTCAGTTATGGCTCGTTGGCAATTGCTTGAGAATGTCTGAAATCAATGCTTAAAAAAAATTCTCACAATTGCTTACAAGCAAAATCTCATATTTTCTGCTGAATTTTTTGAAAATAACAGTGACAATTAGCAAAACAGCTATTTGTTCAAAATACTGTGAGTTAATAACTTCATAGATATAATCTACTCGCAGTCTTCACACTTTTTGAATTACAGTTTTGGAAAATCAACACCTGCATGGCGTGTTTGGTTGTTTCATTAATATATCACGTGGCCTAAGTAACTTTTTTTCTTTCAGCCATTATTTATTATTTAACCACCTTTTCAAATAAATATTGCCATGTAAGTAATAAACACAGTGTGTATATTCCACCACACACTGAAGTTAACGTCCAAGGCTAAAATACAATATACTTATTGGCTATTATCCCAAATGAGAGGGCTTTCAAAAGTTCTCACTTTACCATGAATGGTCTATAACACCTAGTGAGAAATAGTTCTTGTACAAAATTTTATTAAACTGAGAGAACACAAATGCAGTGCATTGTCCCTTTGGAGTAATTTTCTTAACTTATTTGAGTTTTCTTTGCATGAGGTAGAGGAACAGCACGAAAGTGCCACTTTAGAAGAGCTTCAAAAAAGTTGGACGTAACCATCGATGACCTAAAATTATTTCTGCATAATGAAAATTTTGAAGCAAATTTTTTTTGCTTGAGTAGTAGCAAGTATTGATCAATGTAACTAGATATATGTTTAGTTACAATAAAATCTACTAAAAACCGTAAAAAATTTACAGACTGTGCTTTACAATTAGAAAAATATAGGAACACAAAAAAAAAGTGTCACTTCCTTACATTTCAATGCATTCAAAGTTTACTATACATTGTGTATAATTAACTGCAACGAATGTGGCAATGTTAAATCTTTGTTTAAATGGCCAGATTACATCATTTGTGGATAAATAAATCTGCAGAACGAAGTAAAAATGTGGCCAGAGTCTTAATTTTGAGGTCTTCCTATATTCAAGTAGGTACGGTGTTTAATCACGAACAGCCCGTAGCTATGCGATGTGTGACAAAATACAGGAAGATGCAGTGCTTCATAGCTCGACCCGAGTCAACATTTATGGTCAGTTGAAACTCCGACAATGGTGGCATCTGATGAGAAAACAGGAAGGGACTACTGCCTTGACTATGATGTTTTTAAGCTTGAGTATACTCGGCCACTCTTGTTTCCGGGAGAAAGTTCTCAAGAGACATTTACACTGATGTTTCAACTGTCGTACATTTAACTTTCATTCAGTTTTTGAAAACAACATTATAAAGAACGTCAGGTAATTCGCGGATACGAACTGCACCACACGAATCTGTGATCAAAACTAAGTAGAAAATGCTTGATAAAGATATATACAACCCTTCGTATTCGAGAAAAATTACACGAAAGGTCTGAAAACGATTGTACCAAACTTGCGGTATTCCAATCAGATAAAGTTGAGGTAATGTGGCAATGTCGGTTGTAAGGCATACGGCACGAGCTGAGTAATGCCAGAGGGACCATGGACTTCACATGCAGCAAGTACTGGGACATAATGGACATGGGTGGATCTGGCAGCCAAGCTCCGTGCATCCTGCATGCATTTCAACATTTTGTATGCTGATGCTGTAGACTGTGCTTAACGTGAAGTAAAGTCATTTTATTCACTTTAATGTTGGATTTCCTCGTAAACTAAGGGCCTTGCGCTTTTTTAAAATTAGCTTTGATGGCAGATTCGTGTGGGGCAGTCCATATTCACGAATTACCTGAAATCCTATATAAAAAATAGCATTTCATGATATGTTTGTGCTACGGTATCCCCTTTTCTTCTACCAAAGGCAGCTAATTATTACCACATTCAGTCATGTGAAGCTAGCATTCTGAAATACTTATGGAACCATTAGACCATTAAATAAATTTAAGAAGTTCCAACTATTTTAGTAAGGTCAAGGTCATATTGAACACTATGCATGTAAAAAAAATAATGAGAAAGCACTTTTCTGAAATTAGTTATGTAATTGAAGAGTTAGGAATTTGTTTAAGAATCTGTTTACAATACTTTGAATAACCCTAAAATCAATGCAAATGATTTTAAATTTTTAAAAGGAAAAATACTACATTAAAAAAATTTATGCATACACACGCATTCACATTATGTTTTCCTTTCCAAAATAACTAACATATTTATGATGGATCAATCTTCACTTTAAATGTTAATTGTCTATTCACACAAAACTGCACGTTTAGTAAGCAAATGCATCCTGCATCCCAAATAAAATATTTTTAGTAGTGGAAACGCTTGACACAAACTTCATTGGACATAGTATTTTCGAATGGTCAAGTTACTAATACATTACATTTTTACTTGGTGTTTGCATTGATTTTCAACAGAGAAGAGTATTTTTTTTTTTTTTTTTCAAAAACAGGACTTTTAAAAATAGACTCAAATTTTCATAAAAACTTGTTAGTCCATTTTAATGTTACTGTTGTGCACAAAAGTTCCATAGTTTTTGTGTGGTTTTTAATTTCTGCAGTTATTGAATAGTTACATTAATCAAGGACAAATTATTTGATACACAATTCTGCTTCTTAGTTCTTTGATTAAGAAATGCGTTTCACTGTACTGAACTTACAAATTACAGACAACTATTCCACCCTCAGCTGAAAGGCATGCTCAAGATGAGACATTTATTCAGACTAGACATGCCAAGCTCAGTATAATAAACTCTTCTAATATTTAACATCAAAATAATGCACATCAATTATTGATGTACATTATTATTACAAGTTACTCTTAATCTTTATGAAAGGAACTAGCTACAAACATCACATCATGTGCTCCTTGATGTCAAAAGAAAACTACACAGAACTTATACACACAGTCTAAAGTTTCTGTTTTGAATCACTTCATAACACACTTTTGTGAAGCTAGGAGAACTCACTGTGTGTCTGTACTGAAGTTTTTGAACATCACAAAAAGCACAATATTTAAGAGGGTCATTGGTTATGTTGGTAACAGGCAGTAAACCAGTCTAACACTCTGGCAGGATATCAAAATGTCACGTGTCGTCAACTCCTGTGCTTGTGCTTCACAGAGTGTGTGTTTGTCCTGCCTCCATCAACTTCAGGTATCGTACCACCACTGCCGCTCACAATGGTTGTCGAGTTCCGCCTCGACTTTGCAAAAACAGTCTTCAGTAAGTCTGTCTTCGTAGTTTTCTGTCTATCACTTTGATCACTTTCACTAGTGTTGTCTTCGTCCGTCACAGGTTCACTCGCACACAACCACTTTGGTTGGAACTTGTTCGCCTCGACCACAGGCGACTCAATTCTGCAAGTTTCACTCAAGTCATCACTTTTCGGTGCACTACTACTAACATCCACAGATGGTAATTTCTGTTTACATTTCTTTTTATGGGCATGTGTCACTGTTTCACTACCACAACTTTCACCTTGTTGCACCACAGGTTGGTCATATTTTCGTTTCTTCCTATCTGACTTACTTTGTTTCTTCTTCGGATTCTTACATTTAGGTTTGAATTTAGAGTCATTTACAGGAGCAATTTCATCATCAGAGTAAAATAAAAATTGCTCATCAACTTCACTGTCGTAAAGTTCAACATAACTCACTTTTTTCACCTGCCTACGTCCCAATGGCACAATTTCCTGGGTTTCTGATTTGCTGCTGTCAGCCTGAAAAGTGTGTTTGCTGGGTGGCAATTCAAAACTTTCATTTGTTTTTCTCTTTTTTGGTGCTTTCACTGGTTTACATTCTTTGTTGTTTTCAATTCCCTGGTCATTAGTATTTTGCTTCTGAACTACTTTCCTGTTGGTACTCAATTTAGTTTTTTTATTTTTTATTGAATTTTTTACAGAGATATTAGAAACCTCAACCCCTGAAGATGCCTTCTGCGGACTACTTTTGGGACATTTGTACACCTCATTCACTTCAGGTTTCTCACCCTCTTCCCTAACCAATTCTTTATCATTCAAACATTTTTCTGTGTCACCCACAAACTCATTTAAACCTTCAGTAACCACTACTTTTGTTACACACTGAAGCTCCTGAGGAGTACAGGTGTTTTCTTCGATGACACTTTCCGCAGAGAAGACATTTTGGTCAGAGCAAGAAATTTCACTTCCTAACTCCTGCTGTTGTACTCTGGCATCATTACAGTCTGAAACGTTACTGTCCAACTTGTCACAAGGCATGTCACTGATTACAATGTCCGCTGTGTTCTGTTCAGTACCAACAATAGTTTGTTGCACACAATCCTCACCAATGCCAGTATCTGCATCACACTCCTTGCCTTGCACGATGCTCTTGCAAGTTGGTAGCACAGCAACAGCTCGTAAACTGATCTCTTTGGCGGCGGCACTATCGTCATCGTCAAATTCATAAATATCGACAGATGAACTATCAGGCTCAAGCACATCTTTCTCTCTCTTTTCCTTGCCTTTATCACACGACAATGACTCAGATTTTGAGCCAAGTTTCTTTTTACGCTCAGTCAAAGATGCAAACCTACTATTGGAAACCTTCCTTATCAAAGGATAACTGTATCTATCATCTGCTTGCAGTACCACTTTTTCTTTGTTCTTGTCACTACTTGGTTGCCTATCAGGAACAACAAATTTGTACCTCTGTACCCCCCACCTCGTGTTTGCAGCACTGTTCCGCCCTTTACGAGTCAAACTCAGTTCTCTGATGGCTGCCTCAGCTTTAGCTTTTATAATTGCATTATTTCGACATAACTGTTTTTCAAGTTCTTCTAAATTCATTTTACTTTTTACTGCCTTCCTGGCAGTAACTTCGCCCATTCTTCCCAGACAGCTTGATAACAATAGTTTTTCAACAGTTTTCTTGCTTATTATTGGACTGCTGAGCTTAGAAGCAGCTGCAAGATTAGGTATGTCTTCTACACCACCACTCCCATCCGCCACAGATATCACATTGTCGGTACAACTGCTTGTAGTATCTGCAATGTTTTCTGGGACAGTAGCAGCGTTGTCAGAATTGTCTATGAAACCGGGTTTATCACTTGTAGCAATATCCTTGTTTCTATCTGCAACAAACTCTAGTTGTGATTCAGGTGATGGTGTTGGGTGCTCCAACTGTCTATGAGACAAAACCTCTTGGGGTGTCTGAAAGTTTATGCCACAATCTGCAAGCAAAAATAAGTTATTAGCAATAACTGTAATAATAATTATAATACAATAAATATTATTACAGAAAAACTATAATTATATCCACTTTTCATTACAACTTTTACATCGGTTGGTAAAGAATTGTGTAGAATAAAAAATACCCAAAAAACTTTGTGGTAGCATATATCTATCTATAATAGAGAAATACTAATAAGCGTTTTTACCATTTAATTCACCAGCAACATTCAATGACAAAGTTTTTTACCTTGCACTCATTGAAATTGAAAAGCAAGTGCAGACATTGTCACGAAAAAGCATAAAAAGCATGGACTTTATTTAAAAAAAACCTAAACAATAATTTTGTAGCCCACGCAAGCGGAGCCGTGGGCACAGCTAGCAAATAAATAAAAGTCACATATACGCTAAATTAGAATGATAAAAATGATTAGCTATCCTTTAAGAAATTCTATCATGAATTTAAGCAGACACTACCACAGTAAAAGAAAGTTGATGTAAATTATTTAATTATGTGACAGTCAATGATGGGACGAGTGAAATATCTGTGCAACTTGTAGTGCTGTTGATAGTCTGTTCTGTTCCAAACTGTGTGAATTTTAAAAAAAATTTTTTTTTTTCAAAATGTTGGAGTTTTTAACATAGTATTATTTTGTTGTTGACAATTATTATAATTGATTGTACATGTACATAACCCTTTCATGCCCATTGTAGGTAATTGTCTACATGTTGCACAGGAAGATTATATTTGACCGGTACTGTACACTGGGAGGTTCGTTGTTCCTTGTCTCTCCTGCGGATAATTGATCACTGACGAACACAATGCCTGCAGCTTATTGGATGTGATAATGAAATTATTTCTTTACCAGTTTAACTACAGCATGCATCAAAACCATTTTTTATTTGCAACATCAAAAACCTCTAGATAAATATATGAATGAAAGGGTTAATTCTAAGCCACACCCATGTTTTCCAAAAAATATTTTTGGAAAAAATGTCTGGCTCAGAAATGAGTAAATACAGTACGAAGTGAACGCAAAAAAATACTTTAAGACCCGAAAAACTATGAAATTAACATTTTATATTTTTTTTTTAGCAACAAACATAAGTTAATTGGTGAAATATTTACAATAAAATTAATGCCATTTTGCAAGAGGTTGCAATTCTTTTTGAGCTGTCTCGAGGTCAGGCGATCATATCTGGATGGGTATGCACAGTTACAACATGCAAACAAGTTGCGGTGAAACCTCATTGCTGCGATCCCGTTTAAGGCCTGTCTACAATTGCGCTATCCCAACCTGTGTCTTAGGACAAGAATATGCTGATTGGTGCATGTAACCCTCTAACGTCATGGTACTGTCCCAAGCTACCGCGTCCCAAGTTAAAGCATTCAGAAAACTGAACTTTGTCCAGAGTTGTGTCCTAAGTTGATAGAAAGAGAAGAAGACTTCCCATGCATTTGTGTAATGCTTACATTGCAAATGTAAACAATGGATGTGCAAGGTGGGCTTTCTCAAAACAAATGTGATGAAATGCTAATAAATATAATTAGTGCTGTCTTCGTTTGCTTTCAACTATTTAATATGAAGGCTAAAACTTAAAAGTTTGAAAAAGAAAATTTGGATTTCAGTTGGGGAACTTATTAAAATTAAACTGATAAGGCATATATTAAAAATAAATGTTCAAATAACCCATCTTGTGAACATTAAATAATCAAAATTACAGAAAATTTAAAAATTACAATGTAACAAGAAATAATGTATCGAATTTACTGTGCCCTAGTGTCAGATTCTGAAAGCTCACTTCGGACAACGCATTTGTAGACCATGTTCAGACTGAATCCAAGTTTCGGACACGTCCAAGTCCATAGAAACAGCCAATTGTAAACAGACCTTTATTCTGTTTTCCCGTAACAATGGTTGTTTTTGGTCGGTTCCGACAACTATCCTATATAAACAACGTTAAAAAAAAAACCTGCATGCTACGATTCTTAAAACATAAATTTCCCACATCCATCAATCAGATATTCTGCCCGAAAACCAAAATATATTCGGAACAATAGTTTAGCTATGAAATACACACAAAATTATTGTTTTAGAAACTAAATTTTTAGAACATACACTGTTAATTTTAATACTATAAAATAGGTAAGAAGTGGCTGAAAAATACTTTTATGCTTTAGGAGCATTTATTTGTGATGTTTGTTTTGAAGCCACCACAACACACATGTGAAAATGCTTCAACCCTCCCACCCGAGTTTAGACTACAAAACTATACCAGCTAGGTATGTGTAAAGTTTCGCAGCCAAGTAAATAACATGAACTTAGCAACAAAATGTACGTAATTTTTCCTTCCCGTGTGGTTCCAAGATTAAGCAAGGCAAACTTTGCCATTGGCTACACAGCAGCAAGAGTGCTTGCCTCCCACCAAAGTGAACTGGGTTTATTCCCGGCCAGGTCACTCTCAGATTTTCACACATGCTGGACAATGCTGTTGGTTGGCAGCCCCAGTCATCTCACTTCACCCTTATCGGATCTCAATGTCAAAGAGCCATCCAAACCTTTCCACACTCGCATGTGAGAAATGTTACCAACTACCATTACTGTTGGCATGCACGTTTCCTTGAGGTCCACTTAATTCCCTTCCACTTCATTCCACCACACCTTGCTTCACCATCACTGGTTCTAAATATGTAAGTCTCAAGCTGTTATGGAAAATCCAAATATCTCCCATTCAACTAACTCTGTCAGTTTTTTTTTTTAATTCAGCAAGAATTTAACACACATCTACATTTTGATTTTAATTATAACTCGACATTTTTCACAGCTCACCATTTAAAATAAAACATGCTCGTGGTTCAAGACATAAAACTACACCCAGCTGATTGCAATCATACAAACAAAATAATTTAATAATAAAATACAAATATAAAAAGAAAATAGCCATACAGTGGAAGGTCACACAACCTCATTATAAATTAAAAAAAAAAAAAAGATGGTTACATTGACAGAGTAAATAGAAATGATACAATCTTTAATCCTTTAATAAGTTTACCTTGACACAGGAATGATCCATCAAGTATTTCACCATCTATATTTGGATCTGCAGTCCATTCTGGAGGGCTTTCACTCACCCAGACTATAAAGAAAAGAATACTTTTAAATACCTAATGACTTTTTCCTGATTTATGGCTGCAATACATACTAACAACTCGCTAATTAGTGAAACCCTCTTAAGAAGTTTCCTGCTCAATAAATCCATTATTTTTACACCTAGTCTATACACACATCTATAATTAAACCCATTTAGTAAATTTTCTGGTTAGTGAGCATAATTTTTTTTGGTCATTCAGAAATATCTTAACAGGGTTTTACTTCAATATCAAATAAACCAAAAATCGGTTTGATATTTTGATAGTGAAATTTATGTCTTACCAGATTCATTTTCATGTTCTTCTTTACTATTTTCATCACGAGTGCTCAATATAGATGATTCTGGCAAAGTTTCTCCAAGTGATATACTCCGAGGCAATTTTAGATGCACAGTCTGAACGTGTTTATTTTTAGATCCCAAATTATGAAATCTGCAAACACAAAAGGGGGTTAATTTAATTAAAATTTTAAACAAAACTGCTAGAAAACTTACACAAGATAACTGTCATAACACTTTGTAAATGCAGATAAGAATTCTGCTGTGGAAAATTTTATGCTAAATATAGTGTTCAATTTTTACTTTCAACAAAATTATGAGCATGCTTCAGTTCTTAATATGCTGTCAAATAATGCAGTGTGTAGCTTTTTGCACATGCAGTATAAACTTTGATTAATGGACTTGTTTAAGTGGCACGTGCTGTAAAGGATGGTATAATTTTCTACCTTGCATTAGTGCAACAAACATGGAACTTAGAAATTTGCATGCAGCAAGTTAGATGACACAGGACCTTTAAAACAATTTTTTTTGGGAATATCCCAAGATTTGTTGGATACCAAAAATTATGTAAAAATTTTTTTGTTTATAATTTAGCTGCTACTAATTAACATGTAATTTATAACTTATATAAATTTTTTCTAAAATACAATATTTACACTGAAGAGCCAAAAAAAAAAACTGGTATAGGCATGTGCATGCAAATAACAAAGGTATGGAACCAATCAGAGTAACGCGATGCGGTCGGCAGAGTCAATATAAGAAAACAAGTGTCTGGCAAAGTTGCTAGATCGCTTACTGCTACTACAATGGCAGGTTATCAAGATTTAAGTGAGTTTGAACGTGGTGTTATAGTGGGCGCATGAGAGATGGGACATAGCATCTACGAGATAGCGATAAAATTTGGATTTACGCATACGACCATTTCATGAGTGTACCATGAATATCAGGAATCCGGTAAAACATCAAATCTTCGACATCGCTGCGGCTGGAAAAAGATCGTGAACGAACAGGACAAATGACGACTGACGAGAATCATGAAACGTGACAGACGTGCAACCCTTTCTCAAATTGGCGCAGATTTCAATTCTGGGGCATCAACAAGTGCCAGCGTGCCTTACTGTTCAACGGACCATCATTGATATGGGCTTTCGGAGCCGAAGGCCCTTTCGTGTATCGTTGTTGACTGCACGATACAAAGCTTTACGCCTCGCCTGGGCCCACCATCACCGCCATTGGACTGTTGACTGGAAACGCGTTGCCTGGTCTGACGAGTCTCGTTTCCAATTGTATCGGATGGATGGACGTGTACAGGTATGGAGACATCCTCATGAGTCCATGGACCCTACATGTCAACAGGGGATTGTTCAAGCTGGTGGAGGCTCTGTCATGGTATGAGACGTGTGCAGTTGGCGTGAAATGGGACCCCTGATACGTCTAGATACGACTGACAGGTGATAGATACGTAAGCATCCTGTTTGATCACCTGCACCCATTCATGTCTATTGTGCATTCCGACGGATGTGGACAATGTGACACCCCACACGTCAAGAGTTGCTACCGAGTGGCTCCAGGAACACTCTTCTGACTTTAGACACTTCCATTGGCCACCTAAATCACCAGACTTGAACATTATTGAGCATATCTGGGATGCCTTGCAACGTGCTGTTCAGAATAAATCTCCACCGCCTCGCACTCCTATGGATTTGTGAACTGCCCTGCAGGATTCATGGTGTGAAATGCCTCCTGCAAACCTTCAGACATTAGTCAAGTCCATGCCACGTCGTCTTGCGGCACTTCTGCATGCTCGCAGGGACCCTACACAATATTTGGCAGGTGTACCACTTTTTTTGGCTCTTCAGTGCATTAGGTAACACCAAATTCAAGAAACATTACTTTTGAAACACTGCCCTTTATGGGAAAATGTGATTTACTTCACATTGCAGCAACTTCATATGTCCATTTATAAAGGAATTACCAGATATAATTATTATGTGTGTGTAGGATTAAGCTAAAATATAACATGAAACAGTAGTGTGTATCAAAAAACTATAATACAAGAAATATGTAATAACTAGGTAATCAACTAAAAGAAGTCTAAATAATCAAGCAAAATAATTCATTAATGCAGCAACATACAACACTGAACATGCTAAAAAAAGTTTGTAGCATTGTTCTTTTATTAAAGAAAGAGATGAAGACAAAATAACTATGAATACATTATTATAATTTCATTTTAAACCTAGTGGTGTATTTCTTATTATAACTTTACCAGTTAGCTGTAAAACTGATTATTACCAAAAATGTAGATGCCATTTCTGTGGAGGGTTATTTCAAATTCCTTTAAATAATAACAATGTTGCAACTCTTTACATTTGGTGGACAAATTCTCCCCTCCAATCATCAAAGATTTATTTGCAACTGTCTCTTTTTAACAGAATGTAAACAACTTATAATAAGAAATTAATTTTTGTTATGACACATTACACTACGTACAAAAATTCTGATACTGGCCAATTAAAACCAAGTCAGAAATCATTATGTTAAGGTTACAAGTAGGCTGCTAGGCCACCAAAAATATTCCTGTTCTTTTATATAGAAATTACATTTTGTGAGAATAAAAACAATGACTATGTGGTAGCTTTCATTTAGGGTTACAGAAGTGACAACACTAAAAACAGCTCAACACAATATAATTTAAACAAAAATTAAGATATGCCGTGTACCTGGACAGGCTCATTTGTAAATAGTGAATTTTGTAAGTAAGTCACAAGACACTGCAACGACGCAATATATTAATTATCGAGATATGTGATTAAATTTCTTTTGTTTTGCGAGGCTTCGTAATATTTTATTAGGATTCAAAGTTCTTGCCGTGGTAATTCGTTTATCGGGTATACCTTTGCTTTTCGAAATCATAGTTTTTGTTACGCGTCAGCATTAGAAGATAGAAGCTTTCCGAACTGCAGTCAACAGTTTTTGTTCTAGAAGGTTTGATTATTTTTTACCGACGATGCAGTTCGGATAACTACGCAGTTCGACTGGCATTGGGAAAGGGATGCCGGCCCACGTCATGCCCTTATTTGGGGCAAGGAGTGGGGATAGGCACACAGCGACAAATACTCCGTGTGCCTATCGCCGGCTAGCAGTAGACAACCAGCACTCCCCGAGGCCGCTTCAGGCATGGCAAATAACCCCCACACCTGCAAACTTTAACCTACTCGTTTATTTCTCCGCCGGTGTGGGAGGTCGCTACCTGTGTTTTCTTCTTGCGATGCAAGTTTTCACGACGTAAATTAACAATAAACTACTGTGGCGCTGCTCTCTGTTTGTTTGTCTGTGAAGCTGTTCGTGACTCTGTATACCTGACAATTGTCTATGAACTGTTTTATTTAAATAATAAATAAAAGTACAATAAACAGAAACTGGACTTTAATTTATATTAGTTTTGGCACCTTTAAAGTTTCATGCTTCTACCGATTGAGCTAACTGAGCTGTAACTTCCAACGTCGACCCAGATGGTGTAATGTTACAAACATTCCTTGACAGGTTCATTTGTAAATAGTGAATTTTGTAAATAAGTCAAAAGACACACACAAAAATCCAAGATGGAGAGAAATTGTTTGTGGTAACAAAGGATACTTACTTCATTTCACATAACTCGCAAACATACTGCTTTTCTTTAGTGTCATCAGTGTCTGCTTTAAGCTGCTGATTTGATTTCTCTTGTCCTACAACTGTCCCTTCAGTGTGCTGTGTTACCCCATTCTCTGGGGACTCTGCGGACCTATCCATTTCACTTCTCCTGCAATCAAAAAGTTCTCAAACCAGGTCTCCAAAACATTAACATTCAAACAAAGCTAAAATCAAATTTGAAAAGATTTTTTTATATTCCTGTACACTAAATATTAATTGCAATCCTCAATACAGATGTTATCCTACTTAAAAAAGAACAGTAATCATATTAATATAGTTAGTACAATTCTGCCTGACAAAAATTATTTAAGTCTTAATAAAACCAAGCAGAAAAAAATTGGTTAAATTAATTGTATTTCATTTTTGCCTGCTGACTTTTAACACTATGATCCACATATTCATTAAAAAATTTGCCAAAATGTAGCCGAGTTGAAAGATTAACAACGAGGTCTCGAGAGCAGATGAGGGTGAAATGAAGAGAGAACGGAGCAGTGCTAGAATGCAAGGGTGGGGCAAATGGCAGATCCTCGAGAAAACCTGCCGACCAGCAGCATCGTCACAATTCCCAATTGCAAAAATTCAGGAGTGGCTCGGCCAGGGATTGAACCTGGTTCGCTTTGGTGGGATGCAAGCAGTCTAACCCCCAAAATGTAGTAACAAGAATTAATTTGTTTACAACTAAAAGGGGTAGCATTAAAAGCGTGATGTTACAAATTTCTTTTAATAATTTCAATTTAAAATTAGCCCCTGATCAGAATGTTTAGTGTTTAAATTATGAACTGATTTAACTATCTGACAGTAAAACTGTTGAAATTTAATGGTACTTTATTATTTGACTCAAAGAAATAGAAACCATTTTTTACCCACTGTTTAGCATTCATTTGGCTCAGGCAATATTACTTGCCTGCAGGTCTGCACTGAGTAAGGCAGCTATTTTCTTGAACAGTTGTACTACTGCCCCTTTCTATAGTATATACCGTATATGAAGGCCACATTCTTGACAGTTGACGATCGCTGCGTCAATGTTTACTTTACGTTTATGTATCCATTCAACATCAACTGGGTGCGACGAGTCAGCGCGTCCACTAGCTGCTGCTTCATGCGGCAATTGATGAACTACTTGGGTGGAGCGGCAGGCGGCGAGTGTGTTTCGAGGGAGTGTGTAGGTTCGTTCGTAAACGCTGTACACAAAATATATGTTACTTTAAAAATTATGTAGAGTTCGCAAAAAATAAAACTATTGGTATATGTTAGTAAATTTATTATATAAATCAAACGAAAGCTATTCTCTTCTGGCTTGTTATACTTCGAAAAGAACCTCACAGATGGCGGGCACAACATTTCAGCGCGTGCTCTGAGCCACATTTTTTCTCAAGAGGTAGCGTATTTGTGAAGTTTGCTGTTGTTCTGTTACTTGTTCGGAACGAAAGGAATTTGAAATATTTTCCGTCAGATTATTTAAAAAAATAATACAACAATATTATGCAATATTTTTGTATGCTTTTGGAATTAATATCAAACACGTAAGAAAAGCCGTGTTGAAAGGGGGAGGGGGGGATGACATGGAATTTTTTTTCTAAATTGCGTTTCATTTGGATATGGATTGTTTTAATGTGACTAATTTTGAACACCTATACATTTCTAGTTTAGCACAAGGTTTAGTTTTCAAAACTAAAAACCCCTGTTTTATGACCACGTAAAATAAAATGTATTAAATAAAGAGTTCCAATGTTAATTATCGCATATTTTTGGCTGGTCGAATGTGCGTCGGCAGTGCACTCAGAATAGCCAACGTAATATTAACTTTTGTTATTTTGTGCATCAGCTGATACAGGATTTTGTAAATGGCACGTTGTTTGTTTTGAATACATCAATTTGCCACTCACTGACTGTCAGAATGTTGCCTTCTTATATGAAGAACTCTAGTAATTCGACTCCCATCGCCACCGATAGAACATCCCAACCCACAGTACAGGACTACTTGCTGTTTCTGAGACATGTATATACTAGCAAATGCCAAGCCCCATTAGACCAGTAATCAGGAATAATGCACTCAATCTTGTCAACATGCAGATGACTGGTTAAATAAGTCTACCATAATGGTTAGTTACCTTGTGGTAACTGTCAGCCACAAAGTCACTACAGAAAGAGATTAACAGAAACTAAGCAGGACTTCATTTATATCAAAATTAATTTATATTAAGTTATGTCTGAATTAAAAAAGTTGAATGATGTAATTTGGCTTCACTGAAAGTAAGTTATACTAAAATAATTTATCAATTCTTATTTTCTATCATAAAAATCTTAGCAATGCAGTAAATTAGAACTTCCCCCAAAACTGCATTTTTCCAGTTGCACACCCTGACTCAGAATTACTTGGTAACTGAATTTCCAAATGTCTTAATTTCAATACAAGTTTCATTCGTTCTTAAAATTAAACATACTAAAATTGATAGGCATGAAAATATGAACACTCTTACAGAACTTTTTCACAAATATCATTCAAGAACTCCATCGACAGACGTGGAGAAACATTCACTTCTACTTTTGTCTTGTACAGTGACAGACATTGACAAAAATATGTATTCAACTCAGATTTGTATCGTGTTTCTGCACAAAAATGAATAAACTGAACAAGCTTAAACACGAAAGTCAACATGTACCACAACAGACATGAAATTTATACAGGTTACCACAAGTCTCAGAGCAATAATTTTATCATACAAAAAAATATTACATTTGAGGAAATGAGTCCCTATCGTCAGGGAAAATGCATCCACAATTTACCTCTCATAATTTTTCTACATTTTAAATTTATAATTGCAGAATGCTGGTGGCAAAACCTTTGTCATTCAGCTGCATTACATGCTTGTTTCATTTGTAACACCATATGGCATTATACTACACCACCTCAGCTACAAAATTTTTACTGTTGGAAGAAAGGCAGAACCACCAACTTTGTAAAGATATTTAAATAGATAGTCATTTGCAGTGCTGCCATCAGAAAGTTCTTAAATTGCTTGTGTGTGTATTTATGTTGGTAGCACACAATGAAAGTTGTGCACACAAAAAATTAACAAATGTCAGGTTCCTGTGAAAAGTTAAAAACATTGCATTTTCAGTAACCCAACCAACTTTTACAAAGAAACATAGCATTTTCAATTTCATCTTTTATGTTGTTGCCATATCTCCTCCAACTCTTAGCTCTGTCCTGGTGCCACCCCGTAGCACCCAGACAACACCCTACACTCTGTGGGGCAAGTGGTTATCGACAAAGGGAAAGTGTTTGAGGGTACAATAAAAGAGAGGCCTGTGACATCACAACAGAAATGGATGATTGTTTATGCACTGCAACACAAAATGTCACATGCTCTTGGACCCCTCCTCCCCCGGCCGTCAAATATCAAAGGTGATGTCGCAAAACTATTGGACTCTCAAACCGACAGTTTTAAATATTGCCTCTTAGCATGTGACTTACAAAACCAAAGAATATTGTATCTTTAATTGTAAACATTCAAAGAACGTGTTATGATTCCGTGTACATTTAAGGGTTCGCTTGTTTGTTGTTGTGAAGCCTCCTTCCGACCACCATGTTGGCAGTGAAAAACTATGTGGTAGTTGTACAAGACCAACTGATACTTAAATCTTACATTTAGGTGAATCCCATTCAGCACTATTTGTATGGCACTCAAAAGTAATTTATTACACATGAGGATTCATTTTGACTTGCCTCTTAATTGTGTATTTACATCTCTAAAAGTGTTTTTGTCGCTAAGCTCTAGGGAACTTTTATCTCGTGAGGCTGTTATGAACTTGTATCTTGTGACGACTAGCTAAGAAACAGAATGGTGAAAAGAGGCTGTGTGAGAGTTATTTACTAGCCGAGTCAGTTACGGGCATGCAGTGCGGTCCCAAAAACACTGTATGCGAGTATATTGGCTATGCGGTCAGACCACGGCCATCCACATAGACCAAAAGAACACGATACCATGAGAGTTTATTTTTCTCGTAGTAGCTGGCATGCTAGCACCGGGGCATTTCAGTTGTCTACAACCTGTATGGCAGATTCACTACTGGTTGCCCTGACAATGATGGTGTATTTTGCATGGAATACAGAGCTCCAGCCCATCATACATTGTTGTTGGCAAAGACTTTGTGTGCGAGGAAAGCAGTGGTGGTTTATTATTATGTTTGTGTGAAAATAAGTCCATTTAGTATTTTGTTCCCCAATACATTTTTACGTAAACTGGTGTAATCATTTTATTTTTATTTTTGTGCAGTGTTGTTTTTGGTGAATTAATATTTAATTAATTATTTCCCTTCACAATACTAAAACTTTCTGATGGCTTGTTTAGTTTTTTACCCCTTCGTGTGAAATACAAACATTTACAATGTGAGGTGAAAAAAATTAATTTATGACACCCACAGAACAAATTCACAGTCTGACATGAAGATGTTTTCCATGTTATTAGGGTGTCAGTTATTTGAAGGAAAATACTTTGAAACAATAATTTTAAAAAGCATGAATAATTGGAGTTTGTACTAGAACAGTCTCAGGTAAAATGTGATTATGTCAATTGTAAATGATTTGTTGTTATTTAAACATTTTTTTACAAAACTTATACAATAAGAGATAGGTAACTACACACTTAGCCATTTTTGTACATAAACTGCATTTGATATTATTTCACATTTCATTTACACACACTCATTAACAAACTGAACCTTTTTAATAAATTATTTTTACAATTAGTTAGTGTTTTTTATTGCATCCTATTCAGTTGTCAGTAAGTTTCTGAATATCTAAGGTTTGCAAAATTATTATGTTGTTCTAATATATTATCAGAAGTTTATTAACTGTCACTTCCTGAATCTGCAGCAAAAAAATAGTCAAGCTGTGGTTTATTGCTTTATATATGTAGAGTTACCCTGGACTTTCGCAAATACCAAGCCATTTAAAAAAAAAAGTAAGACAAGTTCAGACCAATAAAAATCTGGAGTTTTTAATTATGGACAAATGTAGATATTAATCAAATTTACAAATCAAATTTATTAGCTACGAATTTTTCTGTACGAGGACTGTCATAACTCCACTATAAGAACTGCTGTCTTTTCAATGTGATGCAATAGCAGTCAACCTTTAACATATTGCTGTGTGATTAAAAAATTGGCTGTGCAAATAAAGTGCACCAAATATTTGTTTCGTGAGGATAGAAACAGATTCTGGTATTTTTTCACACAGGAATAGGATTATAACATTTCCAACAACATCATGGGTCAGTTTCACCAACAAAGTTTAAGAAATTTCATCTAGATAACTCTCTAAATAATCTTTATCATGCATATTGTGCATTCCACTGAGTACTTAAACTTGTTTTTCTTTTATGTTACTGTAAGTGAGATTAAATGTTAATTGTTCAATTTCAGAGTGTTTAGTGCCACTATTCTAGCTTATGAAATAGGTGGATTAATATTTTTCTTGTATACCAACAAACGAGTTCAAATGAGGCAAGTCTTAGTAGTTAAAACTAGTCTCAACAGAGCACGCTACTGGTAATGAGGGACGCACAGAAGTAAACATCAGAGGTCAGAGGCTAGGCTAACAGCAGCAGTGGAAGTTTGTGTGCGGACAAAAACAACAAATTATCTAAGAAAGTTTGATAAAAGTTGCATCTTTAGTTAAATTTTGTAAATGCAGGCGGGATGAGAAGTTTGAGTTTGTGTAATGATATAATAAGAGACGTGTGGGTGCATGGCAAATTGTGGAACAATATTATTTGTGAAATATTTTTCTGTAGCAGCATCGTAATCCCCAATATTTTGTGTTCCAGCAAATAAGGGAAAAATAAAGTTTTGTAATTGAGTGATTTCTTTATTTATAGAATGGTTAGTGATTTTCTTTAATTTTCTTCGATAGCATTCTATTTTTGGCTCCTTTTATTTGTTTGTAAAAGATGTAGACAACTTTACTCTATATGATCTTATTTCGACATAAAAATCAGTTAAGTTACTGTGAAATTATTAAGCCAGCAAATTGGAAGTATTTCGTAACCTTAATGTTTTAACATTTGAGAATATGCAGGCCTACTACAAAACAATATTTGTAACAGGAAATTTAATTAGTTTTGCAGTTTTGTATTTAGTTTTACGTCTCACGGTTATGAGCCATTGCAATGCTGATTCATGGGAGCAAAATTTTTTTAGTAATGCTGAAGTGTAACTTGAATTGTCGTCAGTTCGAAATCACCACATTTGTCTTAGCAAATATGACCACCGATAACTACTTGTTTTAAAGTAAGATACTGTAAATAAACAATCTGCTGGGGGGATTTGTAAGATGTACTTTACAGACAAAAGTACCTTAAGATGAAGTACTTTAAACTGAGATTTTACTGTATTCACTATTTTTATCATAATGGCAACATCAACAATATTCTCACCATGAGTGAGCTGTTGAACCAGAGAAAAAAAACTGCATATGATATTCTGCGATTACTGATGTGATGGGATATTTTCACTACGTTTAAATCCGATTAGTGGAAACAAAACCAAGCAAATCCAAGCTTAACTAACCTCAATTAACTTAAACTCAAGAGAACAGTTGTGTAACACAACACAACTTTCAAGTGAAGTTTAATACTTAGTCAAGTTTTGTTAACCTCACTTAGGCCAGTTTCACCAACACAGATTAAGTTTGATCTACAACTGCACAGGGCTAAATACAAATATTAAAAGCATGAACTTACGCAGAGATTTCTCTTGAAAGACGACTAATGAATACGCTGCTCAGGGCTCGATTCAGTAGACCACCTAATGCAGAGGACATCTGGCTTTTCAGCCCTTCTGCCTTCTGATCATTCACAATTCTGTAAACGTAAAAATAGAAACCACTGCAGTTAATACAGAAAACAGGTGTTTCTCATGTCAGTTGAGATGGTATGAAGAAAGAAACAGTTTGGATAAACAATATTTTAGATTCTAGCGCAAATCCATGTTCATGTACTTAAATATCAAAATCCCTCCACATCTTTCTTACCAAACAGGGTATGTTATGGTCACTTAATGATTAACATCACCACTTTGAAAACTGTCTCAACTGAAATGAATTATTCTCTTCCTCTCAACAACTCAAGTTTAGTAACATATTACATTACTACAGTAATGATACTGTCCAAGTGCACTGCAAATAAACTTGCTAAGTTTATAAAACTAAAAAAAATTAAGAATGCCTAGACTGAAACCCAGTATTTCTGGTCAACATATATTAAATACTGCCTTTAAAAACTATTTTAATGGACTTCAATAATCATTATCAGTTTATTTACAAATCAATGTATCATTTAAGAGTTTAAATTATTTCAAAAATTTTTAAGCTGTGAATTTACATTAACAATCAAAATTGTTACACAGTTACAAAAAATACAAGAAGGCACTAAATTAAGAAAGATTATTGCAACAAGCCCACATAATATTATGTCTGACATAAAAATGAAGTTTTCTTCCGGGAAAGCAACACTGAATTATCAATACATATATAGCGATATTTTGTAAGTGTCAATACTGATCACAAAAATAGGTTTTCTTAGTCATAAAACAATAACTACACACAACAAACATCAATAATTAATTATTAATATTAAATACTAAAATTAAGTATTATACAATATTAAATAATTATTAATTGATAATTAGATGAACTTGTAACCATTGTAACCTCTTAACTGTGTAATTAGCAAGGTGGAGTGGCTAGTACATTGGGACTTCACTAAGCAAATTACCAACTACTGATTGAATAAAACTTGGGCCAAAACCTTCACAGTAAGAATACAAAGCTGTTTCATCACTTTCATTTACTTTTATTTCAGCAACATTACGTAATAATAAAATACATGAAAATACGATACACCTCAAACCAAAGGGGTTTACAGCAACAAGTGTAATTTGCAAAATGTCCCCTTTTTTAGACTAAAAAACCTTATTAACAATAAAAATTAAAATTTACATAATTTTGTGCTAAAAAAATATTTATATACTTTTACTAATTAAAGAGTATATGCATGGATATATTTTCACACATCTCTAAAAGGACGGCATTTACCAATACACAAAATAATTCTAATTTACTGAGCTCGGAACTAAAATGTAGCTAGCCCTAAAAGTAGCTTTACACGTATCTTGACGTGTATTCACCGTATCTTTACTGAAACAAGTCTGTCTACGTGGTGCTTCTGCCGCAATCCAGCAAAGCATCTACATATTTGCATCCTTTGGACTCCCGACATATCTGTAGGAAAACCACATTTTGGCAGTTCTTCATCACTTGCAGGTAGAAGTAGTTTCCCCAACACAGACTATAATGAAGAAAGCACTTATAGTTTCAGCTACGTAGCTTGATAGAAATAGAATGCTGCTCAACCACGTCAATAGGAACCCACCAACAAAATAACACTCGTAATGCACTCCCAATCCTTTTACATAAACTTTGGTTTAAAACAAACTTCGAAAAGTCAAACACATAAAGAGGTAGTGGTTAAACACGGACTGCCGATCACACCACAGACGCATCAAACGAATGTGCCTATTTTACCAGAGATGTTCAAACAAAATTGCCCACTGTGACTCATTCCAAGTTTCATTACGATATGCCCACAATAATCAACAATCGCAGCCATAGTTCGCTCCACACCACAGACGTGAGTAAAAGATGCGCAGTCTTAACTTTCACGTTTGGTACATAAGATCGCAGGTGAGGCCCGATCCACCTATCCAACAGGGAACGTATCACCCCTCTCTGCACACAGCCCAAACAGACCCTGCAGTAACAAGCCCACTCGCCTCAACTGGTGAAGACACAACCTCTCGACTCGCAAAATTCAACTCTTGCCCCCAGCGCGCATTCACCGCCTCGCCTAACTCCTCCACTGACAGCGTTTGCACACTACCAAACTGGTGTTGGCCAGCAAAACGGCCTCCTGTGGAGAGTATACAGGCGGTACAAACAATTTACAAAACAGCCTTAACACTCAATAAAAAATATTAACCTTCTTACCAAAATATACTGGCATTGTATAATATAAATTAGAAAGATTACATGTGATGTTTCACACATCACAACCATAATAGTTATAATTTTTTTTAGTAGGATTTGGAATGTACATACTATTAAATCTGTTTCACATTTTCAAATAATACGTAGAAATTTTTAACCACTTTAATTTCCAAGTATATGAAATTTCTATCACATTTAAATGGGAAATCTTAATGAGTCAATGATCACGATACTTTACTATCACAGAACCTTATAAAAACTAAAAAATTTTTTATACAGCACATTTGCTATTAATATTTTTCAGCCTATTCAAACACTGAAGTACCTCAAATGTTTGTAAACTATTTCTGTTAATGTAGTTTTTTTTTTTTCAACCGCTGTAAGTTGCACAGAGAGTATTTTGTAACGTGAAAGTAGTGTCAATAACTAAATTTGTGGCAAATATTGTCACTATTCTTCTCTTCTGAAAAGAAACCAAAATCTGAATTCCTGGTGTAGATAATTTTAAAAATTTATAGAAAATAAAATGTCAAAAATATATTATATACTGTATTATGATTTGACCATGTAACAATATTTGCAAAATGAAGGACTAGAAAAAATGTAGAATGTTCTTTAATGTACACACATTGCTTTCAAGCACCACTTTCTCCACTGAAAAGAATTATTGTGGGAGGGGTGGAGAGGGAGGTTTCCCTTACAGTATATACAATAAAAACAGCAACTTGGATAATGAATAACAATTGACTCAAAACAATATCCTGATCAAATATCTGTTTTTAAAGTTTACTATGTAACGATCCTAATTTGTTGCATATATAAGCTGAGTAAACAACAGATGGTGACTTAATTTGTAATTAGTTATAGTACATGTTTGGTATCACTTTTACCCTCATTACATCAGTTTTGAATATTATAGCGAGCATCTTACTTAACATAAGATTTGGTTAAATATTGAGTGGTAGGTACAAAGAAACAAGTGGCCAGCTGCATCCATCACACGTGGTTCAGGCAACCAGGGCAGGCTTTCATCCCTGCTGTTTTATGCTCCCAGACATCTGTTGTGGAGAGAGGGAGTTTTGAAATAAAATCTCAAAACAATAAACAGCAGTAATTAATTATATAAAGATATACAATATGGATATTATGGAAGTACAATTAACAGTTTGTTGTGAATAGGCTTGCCCATTCCCATGTTTGTGTGCAGAGATGTGGTCGACTCTCCCCACCCGCCGGGCATTGTATCGCGTTGTACCGCTGCTACGCCTGGCTAGGTAGACTTCATGGTTCTCTAAGCCAAGCCTGTGATGTCACCAGGAGAGATGTAGCACTCTTGCTTCTTTTGTAAACTTCATATGCAACACATGCTGCTTGTGGGGGATGAACACTGATGCATCCCCACGTGACCAGCCTGCCAATCCTGCCACATCAACCCCTACGTACCACTCCCATCTACCAGGTATTTGTTAAGCAGTAAGTCGTCAGTCCTCGCAGCTTATTCTCATAATTTGCTCTACCTAATTTCATGGTTAAATTGTTGTTCCTATGTTTGTTTCTCTGCTACATGCATATTGTATATTGATTCTGTAGGTCCTGGACTCAATGCCAAAGGGTGGTTGGAAGTCAAAACTAGTTAAGGAAGTACTGCCGTGGTCTTGGTTCAGGATATCCCAGGCTACGGGATATACTGCATTAGGGCAGAAGGAAGTCAATAAGACCAGGGGAAATTTAGCGAATAAACCCTGTGCTCTGGCTATTTTGAGACATGGTTATTTAGTAGTCAGAACCCCACTCTGACACTGGGAGTGCCCAAGGCCAAATGGAGATAATGAGGGGGCCACTCAGCAAGTGACAGCCCAGGGGGCAGGGCAGACTAGCTAGCTATGGGTGGTTGTCTTTGCCCATTCACGACTGGCATTAGTCAAGAGTTTAGATGTCGGACACATCACAGTAAATGTAATTTGATTGCAATAAATATGCATGTATTCATTATTAACAGACCTACACAACAGAACCATTAAGTTGCAAATGAGGACTGTTTCGCACCATCCCTAGTGGTGGGGTGAAGCAACTTCCCCACCCACAAGTTAGGTGTGGAAGATGTTCTCTCAGCAGGATGAAAACTCTTGCATGAGAAAACTCTATGCTGGTATGCCTTTCTGAGATGCAAGGGAGGTTCTACACGCACAGATGTTTCAATGTGCGAGGTCAAAATTTGTTGTAATAATACAATGGACAGTGGCACATACAGCTTCCTTTGTACCTTGCTGTGATTTGTACCTACTGTTCGATATTTAACAAAAATCATAATAATAATACACCCAAACAAATTTTGAAAACAATGTCATGTTATAAGAGCTGATGAGGTGATAAAAATGATGTCCAACAAGTGCTACAATTACAAGTAGAATTATAATAAATGAAGCCATCATCTGCCATTTACTTAGATTACAGTGGAACCCAGTTATAACATTTCCCTGCTTAATAAACTGCCTTCTCTTGGTCTACAAACATGTTTTTCAATACAAAATTACCCTTTTTTAAAGTTTTCGTTTATATAAGACTGACATTTCTTGGGTCCCTTGAGAAGTGTTGTAACAGGGTTCTACTGTAGTTATATGCAAAAAATTAGAATCATTAAAACAGATTTACTTGGAAGGGCAATAAAAACAATGCAAACTCACATTGACTTGCGAAGCTCCTGTGAACCTTCAGCCCCAGATGTTGCAAATTCCTCACTGTGCACTGCCTCAACGTGTTGTCTCAATGAAGCCTCATCAACATGTAGCTCCTTGCACATAGTGCACATGTGGCGGCTGTTGTTCACCTGGAAGAGGCTTGAGCACGCTATCGATGAGATCAGAGCCTGCCGAGACCGCTCCGTCGCTTTCGCTTTCCCTGCAACACCCACAAAACTGTTGGCTTCTCAACTTGTGCACTGTGCTGCTGTTGGTGGAACTTCATGTTTCTGGGAAAAAAATTGCCTGCGAAGCACAGAATCTTAGCCCTCAAAGTTACGGCAACTGCTGGGATGTCTGGGCACAGCCTCAGGCTGCGACATTTTACTGTCGCAGCATCTGATGTTTCCAACACAAATTAAGAGCTACAGATATTTGTAAGAAAAGGAAGGCTGTAATGGTACAGAATGGAACAAGTAAAATATGGCTGCAGTGTCAAAACAATATTTGGTAAATTATTCCTAGGTATTCAAATTTGGTCAAAGAGTGCTAAGTGCAGAAGGCAGTCTCAACTATGACACAAAAATATGAGAGAGTACTCACTGTCCGTTGCGTGGTCGAGGTTGTGAGCGCTGGTAACGTGTGTCTGCAAGGCAGTAAGCCCAAGGAAACGTTTGTTACAAACTGGACACACCATTTCCTTGCTCTCGTACTGGCTCAAGATGCTCTGGTTGTGGCCAAATGGCCTGTCCTCTGCACGCTGCCGCCTGCTAACTGACACTGCAGCCTGGAACAAAGCTACATCACACTTTGTTGTCCAACAGCTAAACAACATTCTTGTAAAACTATTTCAGCTACTTAATAGAAATGTTTCTCATCCTAGCACTATGTGTTGAAAATAACTAAGTGAAAACCTCTCTATTCTAATGTATTCACTCTGTTATAGTTGGCATTAATTACCTAAACAATGTCAATGCCAATTTCCACTCTTACACATTTCTTGAAAGTCGTATGCTACACTCCTGTCAGTATTTAGTTGCTATAGGAATGTAAAACCCATTGCAGTTTACCATCCAATACATATTACAATACTTAAATTGCATGATGGAAAATACTAATTCTAGAGAACAAACAGCTTAGATAAAAATGCAATAACTGATAAAGCAAACGTGTGGAGAAGTGTACTCTAGAATCATTAGTGGAGATACACAAAAATAAAGCCAAGAACACACCCTATAAATGGCAGATAAAAATTTTGCATGTAGTTAAAATCACTTGCATATATGCATAATGAATAAATTATTTAAATAATGTATTTACTATAACAGTCAATGTAATTATATTTAAAAATTATTTCTTGATTCCAGCCTGTGACCTAGGAAGCTGAGAAAATCCCCACTCTTCCCCAATCCGTCAATTCTCTTCCTTCATTTTGTTACACTTCTCTTTCTTGCACTTCTGTGCCAATTTAATCTTCCTTCCTCCTCCCTTACATAACTTGGGGCCTATTCCTTGCACACTTCAACTGAACAATATATTTTTCTCCAATCTCTTCTTACATCTTTTCAAATGTGTATAGAATCAACTTCTAGCCTTTTCGGATAGGTATCTCATTCAGACCCCACTTTGGTCTTCTTACTTAATGCACTTCATTTCTTACCTCTTCTCTTCTGTTGATGGACATTAACTCCTCATTCACACAATATTTACTCTCTATCTCTATTCTTGCCCACTTTCCACAAAGTACACTACTATTATAACAAAATATCTCCTACAGTACCTCCTTGGATTTAAGAGGTATGTCTCTTCTACAAAATATTTCTCACACCTTCCTCCTTGTTATCTGTGTACTAATTGTTTCCCCATATTCACTCCTTTTTTCCAACATATTGCATACATATTTTTGGCTTTCCGAAAATTACATTACCATTAATATCCAATTTTACACTCCTGCTACTCTTCCCTAAAATGGCAAGTACCAAAAATGTAAAATGTTAACTACCTGTTCACTATTTTATTGCCTGAGACTTCCTATTAAACATTTTTGAGGCCAGTGCTGTGTCCTGCACATGATCGAGAGGTCCGGTGGGCGGAGCCAAAATGTAGGAACGTCGGCAGAGGTGTGGAAAGCGCTTGAGGGGAGGAAAGAATGTGTGCAGAAGAGGGTGCGTGGTGAATCATTCCACTTGGTGCACCTAGAAGAGACTTGGCAGGAAACTATCGCCTCACGCTGTCGAAAATCTTTCAAAACTTGCTCACTACACTCATAACACCATTATGTCTAATATTTTCAAAATTCCACTGGTGAATCATTTATACCATATGACAATCATGCTGTACTTATATTTTCTTAGTTTACAATTTTCCAATTGCCAAAATATTAAAAACAATTTGACATTACTGACTGCAGGACATGCAGACCAAAGAGATTCATTCATACATGTTCTGCCCCTTTAAAAAAATGCATGTGTTAATTGCTGAAAACATTTCAACCCACTAAGACAGTCGTAAATATAACTTCTTGTTATTCTTTTGGTTGATTATAGTTGTATAATTCTGCATGTGCTTGCAGTTTCTTAATTACTGGTATTACTAACCACTAGTAACAGAAAGTTGATTGTACAGCACGCGCCTCTTGTGGTGTAGGGTTTTAAGAGTTCCTAACTACATGCCCAAAGATCATGAATTCGAGCCCTGTCAAGTGCACTGGTGTTTTTTGGTTTAGACTGCACATGAGTCGTCCCTCAAAGCCTACATGCATAAATGCAGAATTGTTGAAGTATTTATTTATTTTAACGTCTTTTATNATTGTACAGCACGCGCCTCTTGTGGTGTAGGGTTTTAAGAGTTCCTAACTACATGCCCAAAGATCATGAATTCGAGTCCTGTCAAGTGCACTGGTGTTTTTTGGTTTAGACTGCACATGAGTCGTCCCTCAAAGCCTACATGCATAAATGCAGAATTGTTGAAGTATTTATTTATTTATTTATTTATTTTAACGTCTTTTTNTGCAGAATTGTTGAAGTATTTATTTATTTTAACGTCTTTTATTAATATGCCATACAAGATTAAAAGTCTACACTCCATGTTTGTAAAAAGTAATTCTGTGAGTGTTTACTTAGTGTCTATATAACCTGTATTAGATTTGGGTGGTTAAAATTGTCTCCTAAAAATTTTCTGTATGATACACGTTAGATCCATGTGCCATGTATGATTAGATTGTACATGTTTAAAAGTTTATAAAATGCTCACTGGGACTAAGGAAAATTATTTGTTTACAACATAAGACACGGACGTACATTTGTCAATTCACGTATATCTATAAAATATTGATATGCTCCAATTCTCCCATATCATTCATTAAAAATACTTGCATACTTCCTTATAAAGCCACAGTAAATGTTGCAGATACTAATATAAACCGCGTGGATAGTCCAGAAACCAGCTTACTGTAATGCAGTGTAATAAAAAGATGCCTGTATATAGTTGAATTCTTCTCTATAAAACCTCAGGTACAATGCTTATTACGCTTATAGTTTTTTGATATAAAATTACGCAGTTAATAGGCCTACATGCAAACATTCAGTACATGAATTAGTGTTTATTCTCAAATTAATTCACAGTGAATTTGTTAATCAATTATGCTGTGTATTTGTGATTACTGTCTAAAATGATCACAAAAACGTTTAAAACCGTCCATAATTAAGTTTATAAAATATCATAAAACCGTCCATAATTAAGTTTATAAAATATTTCACAAAAGTCATTGCATTAACTACTACTCAGTATTACAAAGTTGAGGAGGAAGCATAATAATTCGCAAAGAAAACGTGAGTTCAATTTTCAGAAACTTGAGATGAGGTGAAAATAATATTTTTAATCAAGTGTGTTTTCAAGCGTAACACACTATTTCATTATGACGTATTCTTGCTTACATATAAGAAAAACAAAACTTTGTACAACAACCAATACTTTATGTTCGAAATATATGCACTTCCTAAAACATGTATTACATTTTATTGCATGGGTAAGAAGTCTTTTGGCATAAACAGGTTTAAAAATCTAAATGATAGGTATGAATCTGAATGCACAAGACATGGTTAACTTGAATATAGCAAATAAATGTACAATTTAAAATGAAAAATAGATTAATACAGTTAATATTACATACATAGGCAAAAATTACGTATAAATAATTAGTAAAATAAGGTTGTTCAAGAATCAAATATTTTTTCTAGATTTTTATGGTAGTTTATGACTTCATGACATCATGATGATAATAACTTTATAAAAATACCAAATTGTCTGAATAATTATATTCATCATGTTTTTTGAAGTGTAAGTATGTTATTCGTATAAGTTTCAAAAAGTTATTTTGACACAAGGTTGGGGTTCAAATCAAGTGTTTCCTGAAGTCACGTGAGTGTCATGTCAATAATTTATTTGAAATGTGACACTTTACCTACGATAATGGTTTAACTTGAAGCTATATTAACTTTACAGTTTATATTTAAAAAAATTAAATTGAAAAACGGGTGAACAGTGTACAAAATTACAAAAAAGTAATATTTTACTTGTTTTATTAAAGTAAGTTAATGCAGTTTACAAACTTTTTCCAAACTATTATGTCATGTGAGAAAACCAATAAATGCCAAAGATGTAGAAAATATGTTTCAACTCTTGAACACACTTAACTATTAATTACCAAGTTGAGAAGGAAGTATAAAAATTTACGAAAATATGTGGGCACATTTGTCAGAAACTTGATATGAGGGGAAGATGAGTACTATTTCAATCAGGTGTGCAATCCGTGAAACAGTTTATTTCAATAAAATACACTTTTGATTACATTATAAGGAACATAAAACTTTGTACACAAATCAATACTTTGGTAAATTCAGAAGACTGTCACTTATTAATAAATATTTGAAATTTAACTTGCACAGGTAAGAAGTATTTCGGTACGAGCATCAGATCAGGTTTACAACTTAGAATGTAAGGAATGGATCTAAACTTGCAAACTACATGGTTAATGGAATATATATGTATGTGTATAATATTAAACAAAAAAGCAGATACAGTAAGTCAATTAGCAGCTTGAATAGTGCAGTTTATTTTTGAATTGATTATGCAATAGTTTTTGAATTGGGACAAGTATTCTTTCCCGCAAACAAAGAAAATTAGACCCATAGCACATTTCCTCTGAGAATCTGAATCTCATCATCAAGCACTAACATTGAAGTTTAAAAATACAAATTATGTTACTTGTTAAAAATGAAAATCAAAACTACATTCTATGTTATATGAATGCACACAAGTTAACTTGTATTGATATGCATGTTCTATTGACGTGGGATATCCTGAATCGTATCTGTTGTCTGTCTGGCGGCCAGAGATGTCATCCTTCAATGTTACACTTATGTGTAACAAAAATTCAGATTCGTACTTAAACTAAAAATAATTCATATCAATATGCCAGATACGTTGACTGTGTAGAAACAATTATTTAATTATTAGTGCATAGAGAATGAGTCACTCTGTAATAATTAGTTATTCCAGAACGCTTTGACTGTATTAGAATTTCGGCTGCTGTAAAATTCTGTCATTAAAAAGAACTGAAATTTTTTGTGTGTTTACACATTATAAATTTCAGGAAAGAACTGATTACATTCAGTTTCCAATATGTATCATCTAAGTATTCTGACCATCTGTAGTGGTATTTAATTTCTTAGCACCCTTAGCCTTCTGTGTATATCAGATATGTTCAGGATCCCTTATCAGTTATCTGAATATAAACTATTTCAAGTAGTAGGCAGTGGTTGAAGAAAGTAACAATTTTAGCAAGCATTTTGTTTCCCCAAAATTCTTTACACTAAGAAATTACACATTTTTCGACCTGAAATATGCAGATGTCCTGTATTTGATACTTGCTGTATAATTATGGATGATTTTAACTGTAACATCTCACTTTTTATTTCCATGAGTTTTATTTTCCTTTGATTGCATCAACTGACAGCATATATTTGGCTGATGATGGGGATCGCTTATGAGGCCATCTGGTGATCACTGTCTGAGTTATTTTTGTTTGCAGTGTTCGACTCTTTCTGGTGGAACAACAAACACTGTTTTCTGTCCTATTTTTACATCTTTCAATAAACTTTGTGTGAATACCAGTATTTTTCTTGAGAACTGATTTATGAATTACACTTTTCAATTCTCCATAGTTCTCTCACAACTGCTTCACAACTAGATTTGTAAGAATTATCCAAGGCAAAAATTACATGTTTCTTATCAACAAATTTTGCTAAAACAGATTGTAGTTCTCTGCTACATTGTTGTTGAAAATGAGCCTAGTGGCATTATTTGCTACTCTTTGCATGTGTACCATTAATTCTTGCATTAATACTGTCATTTGCATCTTGTTTACCAGATTTACTTGGCCAGGTTTTGGAAGTATATCATAGTTGTTTTCCCTTTCAGAGCATTTAGAATGGTCACCGGGGACTTTCTCTAGACAGTTTAATATCTTTACAAAATTTTTCATCATGCAGGTAAAAACTATTTTTACACTATTTTTTCCAAACTTAAGGCACAGATCACAGCTGATCTTAGTTGCATAATTCAGGCTTGAAGAGCTGTACGCAGCTCATGGTTTGCCAGCTTTGTATTGCTATACAGGCATCTGTTTACATGCTTCCTATTTTTTCAACTGGTCTCATTGGTCCATATGACCGTCTTTTAGTTTTTTTGTTTACACTATTGTCTCCTCCTGCAATTAAAAGTCTATATGTAACCGGGTATGCTTATACTTTGTGTAAATCCTTCTATAAGTACATTTTTCTCCACAGAGGTGGACGTTCCTGACCAATTCTTGGCACATACAAGCATGTACTGGAATAGCACTTTCCGTACATGTGGCGGAAAAACTTGCGCGTACTGCGCAATAGGCCTACCTATTTATTTCTTACACCAACNAGCACTTTCCGTACATGTGGCGGAAAAACTTGCGCGTACTGCGCAATAGGCCTACCTATTTATTTCTTACACCAATGAATAACACCTTCTTAGTTTTGAAGCACACGATAAAACCCCATAAGAGAAAGAATACACATTGTACAATCCATAAAAAAGACAGAACTCACATTGTACAATCTATGTTCAGTACATTCGTACTGAAATATTAATGTTACATGTACCGACATTTAATGGGAGGCAATACTGCTACATGCTACAAATAAATAACTTGGTGGTAACTCGCCACAACTGACGGTGAATTTTACTTGGTTCCGTAGGACAATTTTCACCAAGCTCCACCTCCAACAACTGTTATTAGTGGGTGGCCTGGCCTTCCTTATCTAAGTCGCCTGCTGGTACAGCCAACTCCACTTCTTTTGTGGTTTCGGCAATAAGTCCCATGACGGATTTTTTAATAATATCAGAAATACAATCATAGTTCACCTTCCAGAATTTTTTTTTTTAATACAGGGTGTGTTTATTGCACTACATAGCTTCCACAAATATAAAAATGAGATACAATGGGTTAAATGGCCAGAAAACATCAAACCATTTATAATATACAAATAATTACTATTTTTCAGTTTTTTAAAGACCGTTCATTACCCAAAGATAAACAGTGAACAAACAGCAACGAACAGTAGAGCATTGAAAAACGATCTAGGACAGACATGTACCCTTGGCTGAAGGCAATATTCTAGGGTGCATTCGTGCCCTAGCCGTGAATTCAGACAGGGACTATTTGACGTCGCGCCCTAAATGTACTTTTCTAGGGCACGAAGCCAGTTAAGGACCCTTGGCACGTACCCTTGTACACTGCATAAGTATATTTTATTTTAGCCTTAGACATTAACTTCAGAGTGCAGTGGAATTTACACACTGTGCCTACTACTTACATGGCAATTATTTATTTAAAAAGGTGGCTAACGGATAAAAATTGGCTGCAAAGAAAAGTAATTAGGGTCTCAAAAGTGCTCACTTTACCGTGAACAGCATATAAAGAGCCAGGTTCCTTTTTTTTCTTTCAAGTCTTTTCTGTAACCTTTATGATATATTATTTTCCATTTATTTACCACTTCACAACCTGGTATGAGACTTTGCCCAGTTTGGCTGTATTGTGTTTTGTAAATTTTAGGTTGTACATTACATTTGTAGGAACACGAGGTTTTGAGTTTCTCAGAATATTTCATGCTGCCATTTTTTACTATTTGGTTTTTTTAGTAAGAAAATTTCAGATAAGCAACCTAAAGTTGGCGTAGTGTTCACAGACGAATGCAAATAGATTTTTAAAAAATGTTTAGCTGCTGAAAGATTTTTCTTAGGTTTTAATAATTTTCCAAGCCTCAGATAAGCAGCAGTTACAGTGAGATACGAGTCATTTCAAATGATGATTTTGGACTGTGTAAAGTTTGTGATGATGCTCAAATCACACATATAGAAAACAAGCAGACATCAAAGCAAATTAAGACAAGTAGTATCTTATAACTGAACATCTAAAATAAGTGAAAACTAGAAACTAGTGACGCGTGTCATAAAAACTTGTAACTGGAATGAATGTGACGAAGTTATTTCCCTTTTGGTATTCAGCTATATCTTGATCAAAAATCCTGATACTGCAGCCACAATCTTCAATGTAGCAGTAGCTAGTTACAGAGTGCTACTAGTACCCTCATTACTAACACCACCTATGGCGACTGTAATATCCACCGTAATGCTAGGATCTTCTGCTACAACTTCGCTCAATCTAAAGTCACCAATATTCAGACAAAGCAGGACATGAACAATATTCGATACATTTAATGCTCCGGGCTCACAACTGCAGCCAAGAAATAACCAAAAACCAAAAACAACGGAACGTACCTTTTTGGTTGGGTTCTCGAGTGGCTTGCTGATTACAGTGGTCTTTTCTGCTTCCTTGGTCTTCTGAACAGTGCTGTTTTTATCAGGCATCTGCTTGTGACCATCCAAGTCCATGATCTCTGCATTCTCTAAGGGCCAGCAGCAGTTTTCACCCAGTTTCTGCAACATCAACATTTCTTCATCTGTGGCTCCCATGGCCCGCTGCAGTTCTTCTAGACCTCTTGGTATGACGCAACTGGCCGGCAGTGTTTCGTAACTGTTGTAGTCGCTTGCTACGCGTGCTGCCTCAGATGAGTTCACAGCACTTGCAGTTTCTTCATTGAGAATCTGTATTTAAAACACAAAAATATGAAAATAATACTTTGGACAATGGCCACAAACTGGAATGTACGTAATGAAAACATGTGTCGGTAACCACCAACAATTTCCATAGTCCCTCCTAAAATAATTTTTATGCCCCTGATTTTATACTTTTCTGCATTACACCTACCTTATTTGGTCCCATTTAGTTTTCACATGTGAATGGCACTACTTTTTATTTTGAAGACTAGCCCTTGAAGTTGTTATCCCACACTCTGTGATCTGTAGAATAAGAGGAAAGGTTGTGATCCCTATCTGTTCCATCAGAGAGCGCCTCTACCTGGATGTTGATTTCAATGAATGTGTCCCGCTTCTCGACTTCTGCAGAGGAAGTAGCATCCAAGTGCGGGTGGTATACGAGTTCAACATGGGGTAAGAAGAGGGAGGGAACCCAGCTTGTGTCCACACAAATACGTGCCATGTTGCTTGGATGTGGTCCCATTACTTATTATTTTAATTCTCAATTTTAAAGGACATGTGTCTCTCTCAATTATCACATTAGGTCAAAGGTCATACTATGTTTTCTGCCTCATGTCCCAAAGTTGTACCTAAGAGTTCAGAATAATGCTGTAGATACACATATCTCCATACATGCATACATAAGCTTTGAGCAGTGCGAGTATTTGCTGATACTTTTCAAGTTCGTAACAAACATTACCATTCAAGCAAATTACCTGCAAACTAAGGCTATCTTTTTTCTTTACGCTACAGAGTCCTGAAGTTATATGAGAACCACTACCTTGCAAAAAAAAAAAACACACTTACTGCCATTATATAACATTTTTATATTTCGTAACTTTCTTAGTGAGAAGACCTTTCATTGCTTTGATTGCCACATGAGGCTGATGTATTATCGACACACCAACATTCACAATCTCTCGGCAAGTTCCTAGTCAATACCCTCAAGGCTGAAAAGCACCAGTAAGATGTGTTGTGCTTCTACTGTAATCACCACTGAAACCACTGTGCGATTGGCACCTAACACTGACTAGAGCAGAAATCAAGTTGTATCACCTAGACCAACACCCCTAGAACCTAGTAACAATACTTAATTCATTATCATCTTAGGTAAATTTTGACACCATTCTAGCAATACTAATAAAAGGTACTTTATAAATGTGGTGGAAATTGTATTATTTTTTATGCTCATATTAACTAAATAAACTTTTAACGCAAGTGTCAGAGTGCAAAAGAACAGATAAGTCAGAATATTACATTATCATTCTATTTGCCGAAAACCCCACATTATATAAATTTCTTAACATGTAGTTGTAGCTACTTGCAACCTACGGAAATACGACAATAAACGCTGTAAAATGTTAGGTCCAAGAGATTACCAACTTAAATTTTAACACACACAATTTTCTTTAATTAAAAATTCAGTATAAATAGTTTGTAGCAGGTACCACAATATTTTGCAGCAAAAGAATTGTACCTTGCAATGCTATGTTATGCTACGGAACGTACATACAATTTGTCCACTAACCTGATTTACTGAATCTATTATTGAGCCCAAGCTGCCTTCTGCTGGAACTGGTGTGGTACTGTAGATGTGAGGTGCTGTCTGCTGTGGCCAGTTCATGTTTCCAGCCACCCAATCAGACCATCCAGAGTTGGGGTTTAGTTCTCCTTGGCCACTCCATCCAGCACTGTTTTGAATTTGCTCATTCGGCCAATTCCCACTCTCACTACCACACCATGCTGCATTACCAACTTGATAGCCAAGTTCTTGGTTCTCACACTCCTTGGCAGAAGCTGTGTGCACCTCAGAGTTGGGAAGTTTTGCACACGGGTCAACCTGGGCCTGGTTCTCCCCTTGCAAAGGTACATCTACAGACGATTCTTTCAATAGTTCTGCATTTACTTCAGGCTTCTGAGGAACAGAGCACTCAATTTCAGTTTCTTTCAACACCTGCAGGGGTAGCTTCTTCAGCATGTGTTCTTGTTGGCTTAGAGAAACTTGGGCACTGTTAACTTCTAACGAAGAAAACTGATTCTCATATTCATTTGTCGTAGATTCTTCAAACGTTGACTGAACTTCAGGTACCAAAGTTCTATTTTCCAATGAGGGCGAGTGCTGAATTGGCGTATATGAGGTTGGATTATGCAAAAGGAGACTTCTCGAGTCGGACTGAAGTTGTGAATGGACATTAACATTTTTAAATGGATAGTCCTGTTGAGAAGTTGCCACCATTTCTGAATGGTGAGGAAGGCACACATTAAAATCATGATCAGGGTAAGATGGCTGATGGATATTACATTGCTCTGTTGGAGGAGAAAATTTATGTGTCTCATCTGTCTGTGGCTGAGCCAAATGGGTATCATTCACAATTATGTTAATTCTCTCTTTTGCCAGAGAAAGTGCCTGCAAAGCAGCTACACCTATATTTTCTTTCTGAGACCACGTTAAATCACTATTTGTATTTTTTACGGCATGCTGCTGAGTCTCATGTTCGCTTGGCTGGTTGAGGGAACAATCAGGCTTGCCAGAATGCTGCCAACCTAAGTTATTTTGAGAGATATTCACAGGTGAATGATGGATTTCATTTTGTTCACTGGAAAGAGTCTGCAGAACAGATACACAATTTTCATTTTCCTGTGAGACTACTGTATCAGTTTCTGAAATTTGTAATGAAGGTGGGTGCATTTCATGTTGTTCATCTGCAAGGTTTTGGAGGACAGATGTACGTATTTCTTGATTCTCTGGCCATGTGTATTTGTTTTTTGAATCTTTCAAAGAAGATGGGCAAACACGTTCATGCGAGTATTCCGGAAAAACAGGCAAACGCACTTCATTGTTCTGAGACCACACCACTTTATTTTCAGAAATTTTGGTTAATGATGAATGAACATCAGACTGTTCATTTGAAGAATCCTGAAACATCATGTTGATATTTTGTTCTTTCTGTGGCCAGTTGACATGGTCTTCTGATGCTGCAGTCTCATGAATGTTATGTTCGGAAGAACTGTGTACAACAGATTGAGAACCAATTCTGTCTGACCATGTCACGCCATCTGACATTTCCAAAGATGTACCAAGCTCAGGATGTCTACATAAAGCACTCTCCAGAACTGGTGAGGCAGTATGGTTCTGTGACCAAATCACTACTTCTGCAAGTCTGTGAAGAGAAGAATATTCCATTTTAAGTTGTTCAATAGAAGCATTATCTTTAACAGTATCACTTTTTTGTGACCATGATGGATTTTGACTCATTTCAGATGCTTGACTTGAAGGATCATGACTGCTAGATGATACATCCACAACAGTCTTCTGTAAACACAAAGAATCTCCAGGTATTCCTGAGGGATTTAATGTTTGACTACCACCAAATTGTTCACGTGAAGCTCCTCGAAAAACAGGTTCACACAAACTGTCATGCAATATAGAATTACCATTAGAAATCTGTTCCCTAGGAAGCTGATCACTATCAAGACACTTATCTCTTTCCTGTGACCAGGGTGAATCATTACCAAGAATTTGTATTTGCATTTGATTGGCAATGGATTGTTTACTAGCATTATTTTGATTTCTCCACAATCTCTCTTCCTCTAAGTTAGAAGCAGCACGAATTGGACTGCTGACAGTTTCACTGTACGGGTATTTCAGCAGTGGTTTTCCATCTTCACACTCTGGCACAGGAACATTTATTTCTTCAGAACTTTGCATAGGACTTCCTTTCTCGCCATTCTGTTGCCTCAAATCTTTTTCTGTTGTCATCACATTTTCACACACTTGATGACATATTTCATTTTTGGAGAGTAAACTATGTGTCTCCATGGATAAAAGCATATTATCTTGTGGTTGTGTTTCTGACTCACCAGTAACAGAAATTGTACTGTCAAGAGGTATAGGCAGCATGTCAGCAGTTAAATGGCCACAAGTTTCAATTCTATCATCTAATTCACCATGTTCATCCGAGTTTTTTTCCTGAACATTAGATATTGGCAATGCATCTGTTATGGTTGTGACTTGTTCACAGCCCGGTTCCTTCCCTAAGGGCATCTGAGACGTGCAATCATCTATGGAACTTTCTTGATTCTCTGGTTCAAGTAATGAAGCTGAACAATCAAATAAAGTCATCTCCTGTTGAGAGAGTTCAGTTACATATGCACACAAATTATTTTCTTCTACTTTAGGAAGTTCTGGCAATGTTTTAACAGGAATACACAAATTATGTTCATATTCCTTCACAGCTAATGATGACTTTTCAGTACCATGTGAAGAGTTAAAACCACCTTTACATTTACTCTCTGCAGGTTGGTCCAACTTTATCCGGGGCATGTCAGGAAAAGAAACATTACTTTCAGCTGATGACTTTATAAATGCTGAAGAAACATTGTTGCTCTGCTGTTTTCTAATACCCTTAATATCTGAATCTTCAAGCAATGATTGCTGAGAGTCAGAGTCTTCATATGTTGTCTTCTGAATATCCACATGATGTGCTAACAAAAACTGCACATCACGTATTTTCAACAAAGGCAGCTGAACTTGAAGCTTCTCTGGTATGTATGCTTTCTTAGTTTTCCCCAATTTCAAAATATTTGCTCCAAAACTCTGTGCTGCAGATAATTTACAGTTGTCTTCTTGCAGTACCAATTTCTGTAGAACTACCTTTTCTTGAGAAGCTGAAGTTTGCAAAATTTCTTTACTTACAATATGCTCTTGTGGTGCAGATTGTTTCAGTAGATCTCCTTCAGACTTCAACTCCTGTGGAAGTAATTTAGGTCCATCATAAATCTGTACAAAATTCAGTTGCATATCTGTTTTTTCAATTTGTCCTGGAACATGTTTTGCATCTTCCAAGCTACTGGATGTCATTTCTTGTAACAAGGATGGCTGCAATTCACGTTCTAAGTAAATAGGTGTTTGTGAATGTGACGAGTGCAGAGGACATACTTTATCTTGAAGTGTTTTTGATGATTCTTGCATAATTAGAGATTCATCCAGATCCAGTTCCAGTGACAGCGTATGCTGATCTACAGGCATATTTTCTCCTTCACAACTTTTAAGATCCTCTATTTTAAATACAGGCCATGTTAATTTTTCTATGTTCTCATCTGATTCAAGAGGCTCTTCATTTAAAGAGGGACCCTGGATGTCAGTCTCTAATAAAATAGGTATTTGAATGTCAGATAAAGGAATGTTTCTTTCCAGTTCTCTACATGCTGTTTGTTCTGTGCTATCATAATTGTTATTAGAATGCAAAATCTTGGAGTCCATATGTGGAATTAATGATGTTTCTGGATTCTGTAGTGTTGAAGGTTCTACAGCAAAATTTTCACTCTCTACAACAGTATCTTGTGTTTCAACTTCACTTAATAATACTGAATCAAAACAAAGTTCTCTAAATGGAGGAGGCGTTGCAAAAATATTTTTTAATGATGGCTGCCATTGTGGATGGCTAACAATATTTTCTTCATTTTTTTTTATTTCTTCTACTGCCATTAAACACATTTTTTTACCTGCAGTATCACTAAAACATTTTCCTTTATTAAGTGGTGCAATACAAGCTTTTTCCATGTTGTCTAGAACATCTTTCTCTACGTGTCTTGATGCTAACATGGCCAGAGATAATGGCTGAAGCAAGAGATTTTTTGAAATTACACTTTTTGTCTCATTTTTACATTCATCACTGTGATTCATAAATTTTACACACTCTACTAACTGTGACAGTACATTATTATCTGGTTCCATTCTCAAAGTTGCAGTCAATGTAGACTTATTAGTTTCCTTCATTTCTTCACATGCTAAATTGTAAGTACTGTTATTACATACACTGTTACTTTCATTTTCAATACTTGAAGACACTTTGATTGAATCATCTATAAAATGCAAAGTAGATGATGGTTTCGTTTGATACAAGGGACAATTTTCATGTATATCTGTGATGTGGCCAGATGTAACAAATGATTTGTTTGTGACACGCAATTTCAAAGACTCTTTCTCAACCAACAATTTTCTCTTAAATTTTCCATGCAATTTATTTTTTGGTTGAATATGTTTTTGTTTAATTTTGTCATTGTTTTTAAACTTTATTTTTTTCTTGTAAGAACTTGTTTCTGTAAGTAGTTTCTTGTGCTTTCTCTGCTTACGTTTATTCTTACTCATGTTTTTTGCAATAACTGAAAGTGGTACTTCATCTGAAAATGAGAAAGCTATATCTAATGAATTTTCAGCAACTGAAACTGCATCAGTTCCATCTTGATGGTAGTGTTCAGTTATGATGGGGTCACTCAATGTACTTGAATGTTCTTCTGAACAATCTGGGTTTGATCCATTTGCAACAGCTTGGGCTCTGGTAGTACCATTATAAGCTGCAACCTCTGGAGCAAGATGTTTCTTATGGAAAACTGATAGCTTGTGTTTGATAAGGTTGGATGAGCTTGGTTTTTTACATATATCACAGTAGTGCAAACTCTTCAGTTCAGGCTCTTTTTGCACACAGTTATCAGAGATGGACTTATTTAGTAATTCTAAACCATCTGTTTGTGTAGTGGCCTCATCAGCAATGTCACACGAATCTTCAACACCGTTCAACAAAAATTCCCTGCCAGGCAGTTGAACCAAAGAATGGGAAGATATTAAGCTCACAATCACTTCATTCTCTACAGTTCCTGTACGATAAGAATTTCTATTCAAAATATCAACATTTGAAAATGCATTCCCTTCAGGTGGAGGAGCAACCCCTTCGGGTGGAAGGGCAATCGCTTCGGTTGGAAGGGCAACTTCGTCTTTTGAAAGAGCAGTACAATCTTCTGAATTAGCAGCAGTACCATCATCAGAATGAGCAGCAGTACCATCTTCTGAAAGAGCAGCAGTACCATCTTCTAAAAGAGCAGCGACGACATCTTTTGAAAGAGCAGCGACGACATAATCTTTTGAAAGAGCAACATCTTCTTTTGGAAGAGCGACATCTTCTTTTGAAAGAGCGACATCTTCTTTTGGAAGAGCGACATCTTCTTTTGAAAGAGCAACATCATCTTTTGAAAGAGTGGCATCTTCTTCTGAAAGAGTGGCATCTTCTTCTGAAAGAGCGGTGTCTTCTTTTGAAAGAGTGGCATCTTTTGAAAGAGCAGTATATTTTTCTGGAAGACAAGTTTCTTCTTTCTGACGTGAGAAGACTTCTTCTGATAGAACACAAACAAACTTTTCTTTTGAAAGTATTTCATCCTTGGCAGTAGTGTCGGCCAACTCTACAATTTTATCCAAAACTAAATGTGTGTCACTTAATATATCAAGATCATGATCTCTTTCAATCTTTCTTTGTAGTGCATCAGTGGACTCCACCACACAATATTCTGTATTTTTATGGTAGAGAATTTCTTTGTTTTCACAGTGAATACTACTAATATGATCACTACCGTCAACAGTGGTAACAATAAACTGTTCAGGAATTGTGTTGCCTACTTTATCTAATATGTTAACGTGCCCTTTCAAGGAATCCTTTGCTTTATGTTTCTTCCTTTTCTGAGTAGTTTTAACTTTCATTACCTTAGCATCTTTCCTTTTTATAAAAATATTCCTCAAGTTTTTACTTTTAATATTTTTTGAAGCGAGGGCTGTCCTTCCATCAGAAGTTTTTGACATCCCATACAATTTAGTTACTTTTTTATGGTTACTAGTTTCATTTTCACCAGCATTATTTCTACAGTTTCCATCTAAAACTGCATCTGTTTTGGAAAGCTCACATGAACTAATCTTTTTGATCTTAATACAATCTGCACCCATGATGATATTATCATCAATGAATGAAAGATTTTCATGGGACGATGATTTATTATTTAATGCTCTAAACTGTTCTAAAGAAGATTCCAAATGTTTCGTGTTTAGAACATTTTGCAAACTTTCTTTGTTTCCTAAGTCAATGACAACAGAATTTTTTCCTTTCATTTTCATCTCGTGCAAACTGTTCTTTTTTGGCTTTTTACAAAACACTTTATTTATTACAGCTGTTTTTGTTATTTCTGAAACGGTTTCTTCTTCAGTTGCTGATTCTAGAACAATATCTGGATACTCTTTGACTGAAGAAACATTTTCACAATTTTCCAAATTAAAAACATTTTCAATTAAAGTCATTTTTACATTTTTACAGTGATCTTCTTGTGTACCACTAGTTGCTAAAGACTCTGTTAAAGAAATTTTACCACTTCTGAATGCTTTAGTTTCTAATCTCATTTCTGCTTTCCTTTGATTTCGTAACACAGTTAAACGTCTAAGTGATTTTCTTCGTTTTTTGTCCTGGCGAAGGAAGTTATTTCTTGGCTTTGAAGTTCTCATTCTCCTATTTCTTCTGTAATGCCCTCGCAATATGCTCTTGTTTTCTTTTTGGTTTGAGTCAAACTCCTGACTGTCTGCTTCACTAGCTATATCAGAAGAAGTATACATTTCTTCATATGATAATTTCCAACGGGTACTTCTTACTCTACTTTCCCGCCTTTCAAACTGGGAAAGCACATTTTTATCTGAACTATTATTACGTCTAGTTCTCAACAGTCTATTACCCACAAGAGATAAATTTTCTTCACTTTTTAAATTGTCATTACATAACTTATCACCATCCTTCACATGCAACATTGTTTTTTCCTGATTTTTAACAAAACAATTGGAAGATTCAGTATCGCAAACATCAGTGTGTAACTTTGTTTTACTGGCGGCATATCCTCTTGAACAATTAATTTCAATTTGGTTTTTTTCAGTTGCCTTCAGCCTGCGTTTCCTATTTCTTTTTATTTGCCTTCTATTATTTCGGTTTAATCTATTTAAATTTCTAATTCTACTCAGATTTATTTCTCGTAGCTTAGCTATTGGCAACGTATCTTCATCAGCATCTAGACTAGATTCACTGAATGTCATGATTTCAGTAACTGAGGCTTCCTTTTTAACATTACCAAGAGTTACACCTGGTTTGTATTCTTCGTTTAAACAACACGAGGATTCATCACAGCATATCATATCAGATACCACTTGCAATCCAGATTTAATTCCATTTTCAAAGCAATTTGTTTTAGCGACTACTTTAACATCATCGCGTCCAGATTTATCAGTAATATTGCAAATAGGTTCCGAAAAACTTTTCTTTGTTACTCCATTTTCTGTAGGCTTTTCAAATAAGATATCTCCAGTATTATTACTGAAAAGATGAAGTTTGGTAGCATCTACTTTTTTAGTATCATCCCATGCAAGAACCTCGGAAGTTACTTCTGCGGACACATTTTTGTCAACAGCCACAATGTTTTTTTCCCCATCACTTTTCACACCTTCTAAAGGAAGCAAGTTCACATTTAAGGCTCCTTCAAAAGACTTTAATTTTGGAAAGCGGTTTTTAGGATGTCGTTTTTTAAATTTACATTCTGGAAAAGAATTTGATTTAATTTTAGGAAACTTGTGTTTTTGTCTTCCAGTATGGCTTGTAGTAGACATTTTTTGCTTTACATGTGGACTTGGTACACCCTCCAATTGCATTTCTGGGTTAATTTGTGTCTCTATGCTTGAAACACTTTCCAGTGATAAAACTTCGCACTGCTCTCTAGACATGCCTGTTTCACAACTTTCTTCAAGTGATGAAAGTTTGTTCTGTATTCTCGTCACTTTAATCTCTTCTGCATTGTCCAAATCTAAAAGTGTCTCTTTCACTTCTAGTGTGCTATGTGAATTTGCGAAAAGACTTTTCAAAGCCGGTTTTGAATGCACAACATCTGAAACTTTTACTGCATCAGTTTTCAAATCTGAAATATTAGCATTTTGGGTAGATTTTTTGCTAGTATCTTCAGATTTTTCTTTACACAAAATCTTGTTATTTTTGTGTTTTGTTTTATTGATTTTTAAATTTTTATGTAATGGCGTTAACGTATTTCTCACCATCTTATTCATTTCAAATTTTGGAGAGTTCAACACTTTCCTGCAATTCTTACTTAAAACTAAATTGTGTGTCTTTTTCAATTCCAGATGAATATCTATCTTTGAGTTGGTTAGATCATTATTCAGTTTATTCAAAACATTTGGAACATCGCCACTAATATCACAAAAACCTCCATTTCCTCCCTTCAACTTCTCATTTTTCACATTTGGATTTTCCAACCCTAACAGGTCTTTTACCATTATTTCTGATTTTTTACTGTCTTCGTCCATATGCAGAACATGGATAGGGAAACAATTTTGTGAAATGTTTAATTCTTTCTTGGGGTCCAATTCTTCTGGTGACATGCTAATACCCTTGGTGCAAACATTGGCTGCTTCTTTGTTGTTAATGACACGGAGAGCTTCCTGACTTCCGGGTGACAATTTTATGTCTTTAGATTCCGCCAATATATTTGGTGCTTCACCTTGAGACACCTGTGGCACTCGCATGACAGAACAAATGCAATTATTTTGACTTTCTTTACAACACTTGACTAATAAAGATGAGTCTTTATCAAGCGTCACTTCTTGTTCTTGTAATAAATCTGAAGTTCTATAGGGACCATTCCCTATCTCTGCTACACTTTTTTGAGTCAAACTCATATTACAAGGCGGTGAAATATTTTCTGCAATAATGTTATCATAAAAAACTTTAGATAATCTTTTACTGGATCTCAGCTTACTAACTTTTTTATTTTGGTTCTGTTTCACGCTTAAATTCTTGTGCACGACTTGTCCTTTAACTTTTGTAGTCATAGATATACCTTCTGTGTTCTTATTCATGTTTTCATTCCTTTCTACTTGTATTTCAGTCTTTAATTCACCATCTGAATCTGCAATACCAAAACCATTTTCTTCTAAGTTTATTTCCTTAATTTTCTTTAATTTTTTATTTGCAACCTTGTGGACATTCTTAGTCTTCCCAACACAATTTTTATTAATTTTAAGATTATTCTTTTTCTTGGTAACTGTTTTTGCAATGGTTTGTGCAACAGACGAATCTATTTTATGATTTGCATTTGACTTAAGTGAGCTTGTTTTGGGAAGTTTAGCACTTCCAGGTGAACCTGATGCAGTCTGCAATACATCACTTGAAATTACTGTACCGATAATAGAATTTTCCGTGTCTTTAGCATTAGGAATAGAGGTTTTATTTACATGAAATTTTCGTCTGTAAAACAACTTTTTCAAATTTTTAGATTCTGACGAGCTCACATTTTGGTTCTGAGCGACAACAGGCAATACACTATTTTTATCATCTCTTAGACTTCCATGTTCTACAGAAGTTGAATTTGGTTCAAAGTTTTTGTGTTCTTCAGTATTTAACACAATACCACTGGATTGCACGGTTTTTTGTCCTCGTTTTGATTTTCTTCTGCTTCTTATTCCTTCAAAGTCTGCATCATCACATTTCTTATCATTACAGATGTCAACTGTATGACTTGCAGTAACCTCCGAGACTGGTGACAACACAGGAATGTCATTGGCCATGTCATCACATTTTTTTGAAGATTCATTAACAGAAAGAACTTCTAAAGGCTCCTCTTTTTGCAGTTCTGGCATGTTTTCATCTATATCTTTACCTTTGGTCACTTCAGTTTTACTTACACTATTTTGTATTGTTCTTGTGGAGCACCTTCTTGATTTTATTGCAATTCCACACTTCAATAAGTGCCTTTCTAGCATGCCGACAAGTTTGAACTTTTTACCACATGATAAACATATCCTCCGAGTTGCAATTTCCTTTTTCATCTTGTCTTGAGATGCAGAACTTTCCCTGCATGCTGGGTGCATATCACCATCGCAAACCAAACTGCAGTCTTTATGAGATATTTCTTTCACATCTGTTTTAAGTGTATCACGTTTAATGATGGAAACCTTCAACACTTTTGTTTTTGTCTTGGTAATTTCATCAGCTGTAATTTTTCTAGCTTTCTTTCTCTTGTCTAATTTAACATTGATATTCTTGACAACATTGTCATTTGAAGACATTTGTTTATCAGTTTTTTCATCTGGCAGTTTTTTTTCACACTGTTCATTACCTTCTGTGGATGATAATGTCTGGGGTGATAGTTTGCAATTATTCAAGACATCAGTCTCGACAACTGTTGATATTTTTTCATCAGTAGAGGATTCAGCCATACTTGCATTTATTTTTTCTCGCAAAACACTTGTTCTTCCAGAACGTCTTGGCAACACCATGTCTGTACGCACTACTATTTGATCTTTGGTAAGAGAAGGTACAGAAGCATTCTCATCAGTTTTCCTTCGTGGTATTTTCCTTCTTGAAGTCCTATATTTGCCAGAGACAGTTTCAGCAGACAAAACTGGCATGGAGTTTCTGTATTTACTCTTTATATTACTGATAACAGATTTTCTTAAAAACCTTGGGCTTCTTTTAACTGTACAATGTAAGGTAGATGTCACCACATTATCATTCTGTGTATTTTTAGTAGACATATTTCTAGTTTTTGGTGTTGAACTATCAGAGACACATTCCTTCTCAAGCAATTTAATTTTCTGATCAATGACAACAGCTGGCTGAAACTGATTACTTGACAAAGCTTCACTCACATCTTTAATAGCTTTGGGTAAAGTTTTATTCTGCAGAAAATGTTTTGAAGATCGTAACAATTTTGATGCAGTCAATTCAGAAGACACTCTACGAATGTTCTGAACTATTTCGGAATTTCTAGCTTCTGAAGATGGCATCTTATGACCCTGTGAGAATGTTAATCCTCTCGCAGCAGATGAACGGCCACTCCAAGGTTTACGATGATGCACATTTGGAACAGAAGTTGACACCTGCAAAAGCAAAGACAACAAGAATTGACTTAAACATAATTTTGAGGTATTAGACAAAGCAAGCATTCAAAATGAAAGTTTTACAGCTATATCTAAAGGATAAAAAAAAAAAAGATGCTACACATTTCAAAAAATATTGTTTAACCTACTTAAATTTATCACGAATACCAAAAGTTATTTCCATAAGACTTAACATTTTTTTTCTTTTAGCATTATGTATAGTACAACTGCAGTAAAACCCTGTTATCATGTTTGTGAAGGGAGTGAAAGAAATAATGCTTGTTAACCACAAAAACTTCTTAAAAGGATTAAATTGCACATGTGCATATAGACAAAGTGCAACATTATATAACTTATTATTTTAGTTGAAATTCTTTTACCACCAATACACAAAATTGGTTCCAGTAACAAGCTTTGAAGAATTAATATAGATGTAATCATAATGATGAGTGAGTCAGAACATTATTTTCTGTTTTATGTGGAGCATTAACATTTAATTTTTTCAGTGTTTTGGTATTGTAACTAACCCCACTTTCAAATAAAGTATTATTCTGTTAATTTCCTCTTTCTACAAATAAATACTTTGCTACAAATCAGATCATAATACTAACCTACATACACGAGACAAAAAATTTCACTGGCAGATAAAAATGAATATCATATTACTAAACTTATCCAGCTTCTTCTGTTATTCCATTTGAATCTACCAATGTGTGATCGTGGAGCTGTTTGTTTATGTATTTTTTTAAACAATTAGATGGACAACAGTTTGTTATTAATTAAAATAAGAATATTTGTACAGTACCATGAGATAAAAAGCTAATAATTTAGATACATTAATGAATAAGTGAATTATTTTGAACATACATAATTACTTTACTATGTTGCCACGGTAAGCCAAGCTCAAGACACAAAACAAACACCAAAAAATCAATACAAAAAACAAGCCAAGAGTGGTTGTAATCAAAACCTATAAATAAAATTTATAATAAATCCCACAAAGAATTTTCTCAAATAAATAACAAAATAGAAAACAAAAATTACAAAGAGATTATTTAACGAAAAAAATTGAAAAAACCAAGGACAACCCAAATTAAAACAGCACATGCAAGCACAGAGACGAAGAGGTTGACAACGATGTGACAACATAGTGAAGCAAAGGCGAATGTTCAAAATATTTCACTTTATCATTTACCCCCAGTTTAAGAATTTATCAAACAACTTAGATACAAGAATGTTAAGTAAGATAACTGCTACGTAAATAATTATATATTAACTATGAGATAAAAATAAAAGCTTATTATTCTTTGAATTTAAGTTAAAGTTTTGTATAACTTACTTTTAAAACAAATGAGATAGGGAAAAAAAAATTATTTGGACAAGAATTGAAAATAATTGGTTAGTAACAGCTTCCTTAAAATTAATGTTATAAAAAAAAGATATTTACGAGCCAAAAAAAAAAAATTGGTTAACAGCTTTTTTTTTTTTTAAATAATAGACTTGAAAGAGATATATTTGAACAAGAACCAGAAAAAATGGTTAACAGCTTTCTGTAGACAAAGGTTTTGGACATGTTAATGGCATGCAGTTAAGCAGAAAAAAAGTAATATATGTTTGGAATTTAAGTTTAGTGAATTCTCTCACAGTAATGTATTTGCACTTTGGGCAGTTATAGCTGCAGCTTTAATACGTGAGAAATCCTGACAAAGTGGTCAAACCAAGAGTAAACACTAACTAATAAATTATTAAAAATAACCGTAAAATAAACAGGTAGAGAAATTTCACTGTGTCCAAAATTACAAATATAATTTTTTCTTTTAGTTATGTTTAAGAACCACATACTTATTAAAATGTGAGAATTAATATGCATATAGGTTTTTTTTGGTATTGGCACCCCCAAAATTGTTAACTTTGTACAGTATCTCTAACAAAGATGTACTGCAAGTCCCAAAACCAAATTGGTAAACCTATAGTTATGGTAATTAAATTAATATAGAAATAAAGTTTTACAAAAACAAATTTAACATGTTATTTCAGCTCATATTCCTCTACAAAATTAAATATTTGTGTCAATTTCTTTTACAAGCATTCACATTAATTTTTTTTTTTGCAAAATCTTTCAGCATTGAGTAAAGATAGACTAGAGGGAACATGGTATAGGAAAAAATTCAGACAGTTTTGCTGGCTGAACTGGCGTAGTTCAGTGGTTCACTGCTGGTTCTTGATGCACAAACGGGTTTAGCAGACGACACAGTCTCTATCCAGCCTTCAGCGCTGTTGTCAAAGTGTCGGGTACCTACTCTCTCACCAGCTGGCCGGACTGGCACGCGGAAACTCACCCCCTTGCCTGCCGTTGACCCCAAAACAAGACAGGCTCTTCCTCGCACTGCCTCCAGGGCTTTGTTCGTGTGAAAAGACAAATCAGAGTTGTAGTGTCCTACGTCGGAGAAGTTCGTACGTCATTTGCACCAATTTGCCGGGCTGACCCAAAGCATTTTAAACTATTCACAAAGTGTTCTATTCCATTCAGTGATAAATCTTAATGCAAATAAAGACTGCACAAACATATAAATGACTGACAGCTATGCCAGCAACAGTGGTCTAACCCCCTCGTGGTTTCTCTTCAATGTTGTATCTAAAGGCGACCACTGACTTGTAACATGTCATGATGTAATGCTCATAGCAAGAATTACATTATTTTTGGCTCTGGGAGTGCTACTTTGAATGCTTGACTCAACAGTTCTCCTCTTTACAGTCAGTCAATTGAGAGATGTCGAACCTACAAATTGCAAGTGCTGTACTTACTGTGTATAACTATAGTATGTCAAAATAAAAAAACGATAGTGACACATTAATTTACTTACAGAAAGTAGTGTAAATGGTGTCTTTTTTTATGTATTGGAATTTTGGAAATCCTCAAGATCCAATAAGATTTTTTTTTTATATTGCTCAATAAAATAAAATATTTTCTTGAGGCCATTCCATTGTTTATAATTACAAACAGCAAAGANCTTACTGTGTATAACTATAGTATGTCAAAATAAAAAAACGATAGTGACACATTAATTTACTTACAGAAAGTAGTGTAAATGGTGTCTTTTTTTATGTATTGGAATTTTGGAAATCCTCAAGATCCAATAAGATTTTTTTTTATATTGCTCAATAAAATAAAATATTTTCTTGAGGCCATTCCATTGTTTATAATTACAAACAGCAAAGAGCGCAATATGTCATGTTCAGCATGTATATAAGTTTGTAAACAATAAACGCAGGACATACACACGACTAGAAGGCACAATGATGACTACTATGAGGATGTAAAAAGTACGTTCAGAACTAACGTGTCGCCACCTGCACCGACTAGTGATGTAACAATCAAAAAGGTTGGTGAAATAACCGATAGTCTATTGGAGGTTAAACAGAAACTGGACAGGATAGTGAAAACTAAGGACAAGTATGACAAAGAGTGTTCTTGCTTTCGATAACGAAGTGGTAGACATACGACATAAAAAACAATTTGGAAGAAAGGCGGCAAGACGTGGGATCTTTGGGGAGAACTAAAGATGTAACTATACCAAATCGTTAGTTTTTATGGTAATAGAGCTTTTAAACTCTTGGAAATTTCCATTCGTGTACTTTTAATTTTCTGGCTCTGTGAAACATGACAGTTTAGTTCTTCTTTAAAACATGGTGATAGAATCATTATTTAAAATTGGCCTGAATGTTAAGGCAGTTGTTTTGTTGCGATTACAACGGAACCTGCAGAGAGGTGCCCGAGCTGAAGGGGTATGCGTGTTTCGAGAGACGTGGGTAAACAGAGCTGCCGCACCCAGAAACGAGGACAATGCAGTGTACGTAAGGCACGCACGAGACTGGGGCAAGGTCTTAGCCTACTGCCGTGCGCGGGAGCCCGAGCCAGGCAGGCAGACTGCATCAGCGCCTAGCGAGAACCCTCGATCAATTACAGTCTACATGTCTGCATAAAGAATACAGTGGTAAGTGTTAAGTGTGTGAGCTGGGGTTTATTAGCAGCTTTGTTGCAAACCTTTTATAATTTTCAGTCGGTCAGAAATATTGTTGAGAAAGTTAGATTTGTATTGAATTACTGGATTGCCTTTCCACGAGATCTATGCAGAGTCAATTAACGTGAATTAAAGTAATAGAGTGACCTTGCACTTATTTAGTCTTTTTACTCTTTTTGACCAGCCTTTCCACGCAGGTTTAGCTTGAACTGTCTCAGGTCGCATGAAACAAGACAGTAACCGTTTGTAATCAAAACACAGTAAGTCAAAAAGTTTACCATATCTTTGGTCCAAACAAAGATAAACCTTATTATATGCATAAAACTGCAAAAATGTATGCATGTTACAATATTCCACACCTGTTAAAAGGAATTATAAATAATCTTGAACGTAATGGTTTTAAAATAGAAAATTAAGTTATTTCGTGGTGACCGATCTAAGAACTATTTGTAAGATTGTCGGGCACTGCGAGAGCCGTACCGAAAGTGCTAAGCATATACATTCTGATCCATTCGACAAAATGAAGTGAAGCTTGCAGCACAATTTTTCAGTCATTCTGTTAAGACTGGTTTAATGGTTACATCAGAACATGATGTAAACCAAGGTACCATAAGACAAGCAACTGCTAACTTCGCGCTGAAAATAAACAGCATGTTTGATATGTTAAATTTTAAACACTTTTGATAAAAATCCAAATAAACGAGTACTTAGTGAAGAAAATAAACATATTGAACAGCATCTTGTTAGATTTTGTGAATGGATGTCAAAGTGGAAACTCAATGATCAGAGTAAGTGCATACCTCCCACGTTTAAAAATTTACAACAAATGCTATTAGCTACACATCAACTATGGGAAGATTTAAAATGTGATAGCGTTCACATCTCTTAACATCAACGTTTCAGTAGGATCCATTAGAAAACCTATTTTCTTTAATCCTGATGAGATGTGGATATGGAAGGATGCTGTTGGTCCAAGAATTCAGAAGAAATTTGCAGCATATTCTCTCTGTATTATAAATGGTTCCACCACAAACGTCTAGCTGTGAGCCAGGAAATGACATGAATGTAATCCTAAAATTCTGAGCAAACTGGAAAATACAACAATGCCTGCAAAGACCTATTATTTGAAGATATTGAAACACATTTCCCTAACACCAAATACACGGCTGCAGATTTTAATGCAAGTTTAGAAAATACTACACAATTATAAAAAAGAATGCCACATACTACTTTGCTGTGTATGTGGCGAAACAATGTATACACAAATTCAAATGTGATCTGTGCATGAAAGAGCTTACTGCACGAGTAAGTGGTTTGCTTCAAGTGAGAGAGCCTTAATGTTTTTTTAAATCTATAACAACTCTGCAAGTAATTTTCTGCTAACTCCAGCAGACAATCTGCGACAGGTAGTGAATTTGCAAAAGAATTTTCCATTCAATATTCAACAATCTGCCACAGAAAAAACTAATCCAAGAAACTAGAGGCGCTATTTATGAACGTAACAAACACAGTACATCCTGACTGGTTTCAAGATAGTTGCAGAGAACACAGAATCTTCATTCTCAAACTTCTTTTAAAAACAAGAATAATTTATGGTGCAAAATGGCAAGCAAGAAAGTGCAGGGATCAGTATTGTGTGAGCAGCATATCGTCGTCACCTGGGATAAAAATAAAAAATTTCTCTGAGATTTAAAAATTTGTAAAACAAAACTATCAAGACTTCTTTCCCAAAAGTTTTAATTTTGAATTTGAAGCATTTTTAATGGAATATTTGTGCCGTATTTCACTTGTCTAGACGAAACCTATTAATTATGAAATCATTTTAAAATTTTAAAAATAATTTACTTGATCACGCATGATGTCATAACCTGTAGCCAACAAAAACAGCCTGCGAACTATTTATTACTTATAGAAACCATTGTTTGAAGAGATGTAAATATATTATATAATTCTAAAACTGTTTGCAACTTCAAACAAAATCTTTGTTAAGTGGCTTATCAGAAATTTGCCACAGTAAAACTTGGTTTTGTTTTGCCATCCATTTGTCAAAATATTATACTTTGATTTGTGTTTCGTGTGCTGACGTACGAGTTAAACATATACCATAATCATGTAACTTGTGTAAGCAAAAATGCAATTCTCGTTATTAAAGTTTTATATGGACAGAAGTATAAATTAAGTTTATTGTATATCTTAACGGTTAACATAAATTTTCTTTTGTACATACTGTATTACATAGTGGCGTCATAAAATGAAAGGAGGGGATTAGGCATGCTTAAGTAGTGTAACTTCACCTGTATTTGCCGGAAATGATGAGAGATTACAAAACCATTCGAGCGCAGTCATTCGGGATCACACCCTTGATTTCTCTGAAGTAAACTGGGTACTTTGCTAAATGAACGAAGAAAAACGCTTGGTTCGTACAGACATCGCCAGAGCAGAATTTGTTTACGGTTACAAAATTAACACAACACTTCCCCCAAAAGTTTCATTTGATACTTTATATTCTCAGCCAATCAGAATATTGCTGCCAGATGTACTTTTCAATGTTAGAATTCAAATACTTTTACATTTTCGTTATTCCTGCAATTGGCCCACGACATATTTAACACCGTCTCCAGGACTGTGAGCCAAAAATAATAAACAGGCAAAAAAAATGCAGTCCCAATCACAGTCTCTCACTGTACAAGCAAGCAACCATTGAGCAGTTAATATCTGCTTGAGTATCCTTTCAGGTAACTGAGCATCATACCCATTATATAAATATTTTAGTTTTTACTACTAACTCCATCCTCAAGCAAATTATAAAGTTATTAGTTTGAAGTGTGAAAATCAAATGTCATGAAGTTAAGTACCACTTTATGTGACATAGTTAGTATATTATTCTCCAAGGAACGTTACAAAGATTAAGTTACAAAGATTAAGTGTTCGTGTTCAGAGTAAAATGCAAGTATTTAATCTGTTTTGACATTTCAATTTGTTTAATTCATTAGATACTCTCACGGTAGCAATTTAAGGCAATCATAAAAGAGGCCAAATTCGCGATGCGTTGTGATACCGCAAAGGAAGGAGAAGCAAGTGTATAGTGTATATAGCATATATTGTTGCAATTTAAAACTTATCAGATAAAACTCAAACTATCTTCAAATGCTCGTGACTTGTACAAATTCTCCGTAGCATTTTGTGACCAGCCACCTCTTCACTGGTGGACTTATGATCCCGCGAGGAATGCGACCCTTCTTTCTTGGCTACTTTGAGGTCAGGAGCTGTCAACAGTATCCTTCCCCATTCGTCATTTGGGAATATGAATAAAAACTGTGTCTTTCCGTAACCGGATGGGCTGGGCTGGGCTGGGCTGGGCTGGGCAGGGCCCAGCGAGTGAGAGAGAAAAACCAGACAAAGCGAGAAGACAGTATTTGGCAACGTCGCCCTCCGGAGCCGGCGACCGACAGGCTGGGTGGCTGGAAAACACTAGCACTGCTTTATGGTGAGTCGCTCCAACTAAAAATTTATATCTACTTGGAAAAAACGGTAGAATTTTTAAAACAGGGATGTTCCCTGTAGTCTATCTGCACTCAATGCTTTCAGGAAAGCACTCCTTAAACACTAGAATGGAAAAATACAAAGTTTAAACAGTGTAGAAAAGGTAATACTCATACTCCAGAACCCTCAGGGCAAACATGTTTTGTTTATTCTCTTGTATTGTGGAAAATACATTTTTACAGCAAACAGAATAGTTCCTAATAGAATATTCCTGTTTATTTCTATATTTGTGTAGCCTTCCCATCAGTAATATATGTATATTTTAATCACTTACTTAATTACTGAAGAAATATGCAAATTTGGTTTGCTAAACATGCAAGGTACTCCCAGTTAGCCAACAGTTATAATACATACTATACACATTAAATCCACTAGTTTTCCCTTAAAGCATAAGTAACTACTTTTTTTTTTTTCATGCTTAACGTTTCAACCAAATAAACCATACCTTAAAATCATAAAACACCAAACATTTTTTAGACTGTTACAAGTAGTAGGTGTACTCCATTCATGATTACTTCACACTTTTTGAAACAAACCTTTGAAAAATCACCCCAGGTTTAACATGTTTGCCTATGTTTTAAACAAATCATATACAATTAACATTTAATACACAACCTAACACAAATAAGTAAAATGTGAAAGTAAACATTTTACATAAAATACTTCTGCATGTTTAATTCACAAAATTTGTTGTGAGAGAGTAATTTTGAAATGCTCCCTTTTCCCGGAATGAAAACAAAAATACATTATCAAATGAATATCTACAGCAAATTATATAAACTTATGTGCATTTCATTTTAGCATTTTGTGAAAGAATGAATTATTTTCACGTTAATAACAATACAACTTATTAATAATCTTGATTCTAAAAAGGTTGGAGCATAGAAATTTATTACAGCTGAGCTGAACCCATCAAGTGGTCAAAAACAAGGAAATACAGAGCTGAAAACTGCTAGTGTTGTTAGTGATACGTTTCTTCTTAGTTTAAATGTTGCACATTCTTAAACTTAATCGATAAGAATTTTTGTAAAAACTTGTCAAAAATATTTACTGTAGGGTGCGGTATAAATGCCTCGAAAGTGAAAGTGAGGTTTCGCCATATCTCGAAACCGAGGTTTGTAATTCAAGTTTCGCGTCAAATGTTAGGTTTTGTGTGCGATGTTCGTTTCTTAATATTGTGTGAAATGCACTTTTGGGATCTGTTGAAGAGCAAAACAAGATGTTTAACTGATTACAAATCATATATATAAATGCAGAGTATTTATATACTTTTGGTGTAAGTAGGAAAATAACCATCACACAATAAATGTGGTATATTTTTTAAAAAATTACGAAATACCAGCAATGTATGCAACTTTGATACCTATTAAGTCGTATTTATAATTTTTATGCAGAATTTTTTTCTTCATATCAGTATAACAGAAATAAATGATATTGTTTATTAATTTGATACCAAACCTGGGTTTCGTGTTCAAGTATAAACACTTCACTACAGAATTAGTTTGGAAAGTTGGATTTCCGAAACTCAAAGATTTGGCTGACGAGTGACATTATAAACGTACAGACTGACTGATTAAACACTGTTAACATATCCATGAGTGCACTATAAATATACAAAATATGAATAGCTATCCACTAACCACGACTAGTTCCAACACATTTATTTGCACGCCCTTCCTCTTCCTTGCCACGAAACTTGGAGAAAAAGTCAGTAATAGTCAGTTTCCTAAAACACCACATGCATGTGTACCACCTTACCACTCAGTGAATGCTGTCCTGGATCGAAGGCAGTCTGGAATGTAGGGAGGATTCTCATATCCTCTGTTTTACTACCTTTGTTTCCACCCATCCATCAGGGGTAGCTTTGTTCCCACTTCCCACCCCCTTACTTTGCTATGAGCGCACAAAAGAAATGCAGGTACAAGGTACTTTAAGAAGGATTAAGGCAGTAGAACAGGTGTGGAGAGAGACTGAAGAAAGTCTAGTACCAGAGCAAGTGGGATTTTCCTATGGTGAGAATAGGCCAGTTAACAGTTAAGAAAAATTTTCTGCTGCAGTATGCTGCAAAATTTTATGGGAATGAAGATTGCTACTGGTGCACAATTTGTTATAATTTATTGAAGTAATAAAGTAGCGTGAGAGTAATATAATTTGGGGTGAGAGGGGGGGATGGGGTGTTTTTTACAAATTCTATGCTGTACCCCACCCACAATATTTGGGGGGTATAATGCAGGGGGGGCCCTTGTCAATCAGTTGTGTAATGTAGGCCCTACTTAATTATTAACATTTTAATGGAAGTACATGGTTTTTATTGTATCACTTGAACTCCACGAACCAGGCAGAAACCAGAGAATCAAAGTAAACACTTTTCAAAAAATGAATATTTGGCAAGTTACTTAAAAAATTATTCAATTTTTTTTAAACAAAATTTATTGATCTTACAAATACCTAGTTTTAAATTTACCAGCTGAAACTTTACAATGATAGTCTAACACTGCACCAAAAGCTATTTTGAGGATCAGTCAATCTCTGAAATGAAATTATGACAGGAAACAGTCAGCACAATTTATAATTATAGTTTCTTTAGTTGCTCTGCATACTATGCATACAGCAAGAAACACAGACTTATAATGTGACTACAAAATATGTTCAAACTAATTAGCCAGGGGAAATACAATCTTCGTTTTGAAATTCATTGAAGATTATTTGCAGTACATAAAACTACTGTTAACATAATGTGAGTCAGAACTAGAAATTCATCAGCTCCCAAGACGACAGGATAGCTAACTGTGTCACTACAGCAAAGGTTCAGTGATAATTTCCAAAATGCAAAAAACTATTTTCAAAAGGGTAATTCATGACCTGAATGTCTACGTACAATAGCACAGATATATCGTGACCCTGCAAATGAGAATGTCAACATATCTGGCTTACACAAAATTATGCACACTGGAAATTACATCAAAGTCAACATAATTTATTAGGCATGAAAGACCTAACTCACAATTCTGTTTCAACAGGAATGATATTAGTTAAAACTTAAATACATTAATGTAAGACAGGAATATCCTCGCAACCAGTCAAAACTAAGTTTCAGCCAGAGGAAGGAAAAGTGATTGTTTGTCGTTATGGTGTGTTTGTTTGTACCGAAACGTTTCTATTTGCCTATTGTAATATTTGCAATATCTGAGAAACGTAAAAGCTAAAAAGACCTGTGCACAGCGAAGCTAGTAATTCAGTTTTGCAATAAAGAAAAGGAAGGTGGATGTGACAATCCCGATGCAATGTGCAGCTAAATGTACTTCAGCTGCTACAGGTAAATCAAAAGCTTTTAGTTTCAAAATTTGTAAAGAGGGTAGTATAGCATCTAGCAGTGGAACAAAACTGTTAACTCCTGGTTAGAAGAAGAAGATTGCAGACAGAAGAATTCAATTTGATTCATCTGATGCTAGAGTGGTGAGATGAAAATTGCAAGAGTTTTAAGTTAAAAAAATTAATTAATAAATAAAAAAGCACGCGCGCGCGCCCACACACACACACACACACACACACACACACGGGCAAAAGAAATTAATTTTAGAGGTAGTAGTGAAACTTGCGAAAGTTTATCAAATCAAACATTTATATTTCTCTTGGACAAATAAAATAATATGCTGGCAAAAACATAAATACCTATTTTAAAATAGATTTAGGATGCTAGTATCCAAGTACTGATTGTTAAAGATCCTTGATATTTAATATTTTGTATATACAATATAGATCATATGACATGTGATTTAGTTGGCAAAATTAATTAGGAACATAGAAACATGGGCTCCCATATTCCAAAATTTTCGTATTTCGGTGCTATATTTTGAATACTATAATAATTTGAATACTAATATTTACATTTATGTTGTCCTAATATAAATATCTTTTAGATAATGAAATAAAAATATTGTGAAATATGGCCTTATAGTAAACCACAAGTCTTTCCCGGCTGGTACTGACAGTCTCTTGCATTTTGAGCGAAGTATATGGGGAGGGCCTTCCCGCCTGTCTACTGATAACCGTCCCATACGTTCACGAGGCGACCTTGTTACACGAGCTATCTTACCATGTCTACTCGGAGCTACACTAGAGTTTGTCGCACAGTATGGAGCAGCGCTGGAATGAAAGGGTGGGGGAAACGGGAGATCCTCGAGGAAACCATTTGACCAGCGGCATCATCCGGCACGATTCCCATATGCGAAAATCCAGGAGCAAACCCACTGTGAATCAAATCCGGTTTGCCTTGGTGGGAGGAGAGTAGTCTAACCACTACACCACCGTGGCTCTGACATGCTAGTCAACAATGACGACGTGAAGAAGTAAAAAATATAATTCATTTTAACGCCAATTTGAAGAGTATGTGAAGTGGAGAGGTTTGGCCAGTTCATAACATCAGATTCTCGACAGCTGATGAGGATAAGGTGAAGCGAGACGAGTATGAAGTATGAAACAGTGCCAAAATGCAAGGACAGGGGAAATGGAAGATCCCTGACAAAATCCGCTAAACAGTGGCATCGTCCAGCATGATCCCTATATACGAAAATCTGGAAGCAACCCTGTCGGGAGTCGAACCTAGTTTGCATTGGTGGGAGGCACATGCTCTTGCCACTGTACCACTGCAACCCCTTTGAAGAGTATGCTGATGTGGGAAGTGCTGTGGAAACATATTCTCACCACACAGACCAAAAAAATTAAATGCAGGAACATGTGGATTCAACCAGTGACACTACTAACAGAATGAAACAGAAATCTTATTAGGTGAATTTTGCTTCAGACACTTTGGAATGTTCTTATGCATTTCCTTAATGTAACTTCTGACATTAAAAATTTTTAAAATCTGTGTAACCTATTAATTGCTTTGACTACTCAACTGAATCACACAAAGCAGTCATTTAAGACTACTTTGTAATGAAATAATTTGAGACAGAAGTATAAATAAAATGTTGTTATGCTTCATTATGGTTTTCTGTTAACTAGTTCAAAATGCCTGTTTTAAGATAATGTGATGCCAATACGAAGTTCTCAGAGTGCTGTATTGAAGATACTGTACAAAGATTATGTGTAATTTAAAGGTATGTATGAATCAGGATTATTTTCGTATGCACTTACAAGTTTTAGTGTTCTTTCATCTGTGTGTTTTAATTAAAGATGTTAACTTTTTACACTTGTGCTTTTGTAGCAATACATATGTTTGTTTAGGTTTAACTAGTCGTACTTAGTTACAGTTTCAGTATTATCTCTCAATACAGTAATATTACACACTAAATACAACAACTTTACATGCTAAAATTAGGTCACTTGTAGGTAATTGCAGCACAAGATTCAGACGTTGGAAACCAGCAACACAAATGGTAAGTTGGGGGGATGGGGGGAGAAGAGGGGCACCCTAGAGTGAGTGGAGATGAAGTTCACTTTGTGACGTGGGACCCTTGCAGCACCTGTCATTCCTCAACAGCCTAAAGTATGGACATTGTGAAATAAAGAAGGCATGGAGTGTGGAACAGTGGTAGACTTAAGGCATGGAAACTAACAGGTGGATCATACAGGAAACATCCAAATACTATAACAGTCTCATGTCCAACATGCTTCAGGATAAGGATACCCACCCAAAATATTCCTAGGCTGCTAGGATCTGGGATCAAACTAGGGGATCCCGGCAGCAGAAGCTAAACCACAGTGTCAGCCATGGGTTTCGCTACAAAGCGACTATGTAGTTGACATATGCATCGAGAGGTGATTATAAACTCCTTTGAATAAGCTGGTATTTTAGATATTTAAATATTGAATGTATATATAAGTAAATAAGTTTTATTAAACCCCATATGCATATCTCATGCACTAAACTTCAAATGCACTCCTGCACAACTGTACAAAAATACTTTGATACATGAAAGAACCACCACCATTAAAAAGATTTAATTGCTACCATTACCCACTCAAAACAGAAGAGTATGATGTTCAAACTCCAGCCACCCATTTGGTAAATCAAATTTCTCATAAAAAATATATTCACTCCAAGTTTATGAACTTAGATCCACTAGAATGACTGTGGCTTGTACAAAGATATAATAATTCAAAGAAAAATGCAATTTTAAGTTATATGGCCATCTAGAAAATTTGTTAAGAAATTTTAACCAAAAATATATACAGTTCAGGAGGCAGTTAGCAGTATTCTTTTATCCTAGTTCTGCTTGCCCTGGTATGAAAATGTTTAAATTTGTACAGAATTTTAATAATAAATGAGCATCTATTAACAAAAATAGACAAGCCTTTAAAACAAAGTAATAAAATAACAATATTGTATATTAATAACATTAACTTTTGCAATTCACAGTATGAAAAAATATAAATTGTATGAGCAATTTATAAAGTTTTATTAAAAAAACAATTTCAGGAACAAGGGTGTCAACAAACCAAAACAAAAACCAGGTAATTTTTGGTGAACTGACCACAAAAGCATTCTCTATATAAGAGCTGCAGAAATATCGGTCTACAGTTCTACAAACTGAACATTTAAAGCCGTGTAGTTATATAATTTCTGGGATATAATTTTTTTGTCCTTACCAATTGTTTGGATGGTATCTGAAAATCTCTCACAAACTATAGCAAATGTTACAAAAAGCCCACCTATAAAATTTTTTTAGCAAAGATACCCACAAAATAATGCATAGCCCCATGAAGGAATTACAGTAGTCAACGAAATATCGCTTCGTAACATTACTACTACCAAAACACAGAGTAGATGAATTTGAGTAGACTTCACTACCTTAAATCTTTTCCTCAGAATGCGGTTCTGTAAAAAAGAAAAAGAACAGGTCTAATACATTTCACACTTTGTGAAAGTTAACTAAAATGGTAAAACATTTGTAATCATAACATTTTGGCAACTAGAGCTGGACTAACAAACAAATATGCACGTAATAAAATTAATGAAGCACTTAACTTGGTGAATGAAAACTAATTACAAGGTTATGAATTTGTATTTAAAAAAATTACAGTCAATAAATCCAACAGAAGAAAGAAACTACAGGTACATTAAAAATTTGATGAATAATTATAAATATACATGGCAATTCATTAACAGTAGAGGTATAAAAATGTGAATATTTTAATATGCAAATGAATCTTTGCAGTCCAAAGATAAAAATATGCAAGAAAACAAACACCATCTGACTATGTATATTTATACACATTAATACAATTCTTTAGCAACTATTTTAACAAAAATTATAAAAATTATTACTACAGCATATTGAGTTTAAAATTACGCCCCCTTGTATAAAAAAAGTATAAATGGCACATTTTTTACATATTAAGATCACCTACATAAAGCAAAGGTTAGTAGTGCTTCAAGCTTTCAAGATGACATTGATTAAAATATTATATATAGAAGTGGTGAAAAGTGTTTCTTTTGTAACACAACAAATGGCAAAAACCACAGAATATTTATTTAACTAACACAAATACTGCTAGTTAGACAACTACTACACAGGTAACCATTAATTACTGTTTACACCACTGTGGAAAATGATAAAGGCCAAACTGCTCAGATTTGCATTGTAGTGAAATTTACAATGACTTCCATAAAGATGGGTAGTTTTCCCTTAGCTTCTCGCTCCAAACCACAACCACCCCGGTGCAGCAGCATATAAATGATTGTGACAACACTTGTTGAGAACAGTCATTCTGATCCAGTTTCCAGTATTCACAGCAAGATAGCTGGGAGGAAACCATACCGAGTGACACCATCTGAACTATATGGCCCATTCCTGTGGTGGCTAAATAATCAGATATATGGATAGAAAATGAGGTTTAACTGGACTGAAGGTAGTTTGGGACGGTTAAGTTCACGGAAAAGATAAATGACTAAATTTGCATTGCTCGAACTCTTCCTGAAAAATTAAATGGTTGACTATTTTGCTTAAATTCCTTGAGGTGAGAGAGGTGCCAAAGGTTTCCCTACCTGACTAGGTATAGTGACTTGCATGGTTGATGAAGACCAAGAGCCAGTGAGACTTAAATCTCCAAGATCCTACAGCCTGTGGTGAATGGCTCATGAAATGTCTATGTTTTAGGCCCCAGCTACACGTCTTTATCCAGGTCCTCGCCCCAACCCTGGCTTTTTGCTTCCTGCCCCACCAGCATCTCCAAGCAAAAAACAGACAAGTCACGGGAACAGTAAGAACAGAGGTGTCACTCCAGTCAAGCAGAGGTAGCAGCGTGACAATCGTAGTCCCAACTGGTGACTTACTGAATCCAAGACATTCAAAGGATATTGCCCAATTTTTTGGAGACAAGCATCTGCAATCAGTACCAGCACCCATTATTCCACATCGTGCACTGTCCTCGGCCAATCTGTCATGATGTCGCAAGAACAGGCTCATCAGGTGGCAAACAGGATATTGCTACTGAGAAAGGCAGCAGAGTGTTCACTCCAGAGGCAAGGAGAGTTGGACCCAGGTAGGTATGACTACACTGGTACCTGGCACCACCATTACCAATCACTCCCTTTACGAATTATAAAATGCGGACTTCACAATAAAGGTCCTGGCAGGAAGCTCCTAGTCGCAGTGTCCTAGCTGTCACTGCAGGAATCAGGTACCTGCCATGAGACACACGACCAAGGCTTATCGATCACCAACAGTGGGATGGATATTGACTAGAGGATGGCTGGAGAAACTCAAAACTGCAGGCAAAACTTCACTGCTGGCGAAAGCATGCCAGTATCGGCACGTGGGCGTCTGTCTCAATACCAAGGTACGGACCTGCAATATTTGGTTTCCTGTTTGCTGCCTTTTCTCTCAAATTTCTCCTAAAAAGTTTTAAGAGATAACATTCCTGCTATTTGTGTGCCCATGCAGATGTCATATGCATGGATACATCCTTCTCATTTTTTTTTTAAAATTACTTTCTTTTTTCTTATTTCATTAACTTTGCTCTTTGCAAACTGATTTTAACTAAATTTTACACTAAATAGTTTGATAAAATTTTAATTAATAAATATGTATATCATAAAACTATGAAAATCTTCTACGGACCATAAAATTACACTACAGTAATTTCATTTTTAGATTCTCTACACAAGTCACACAAACCAATTATTCAAAAGTTAAGCCACAAACACACTAAGACTGATTCTTACACAATGTACAGTTCCCTGACTCCTTGTTTTCACTTCATCCTCATTGAACTGTAGCACTCTGCGAGAAGCTCGTTTTGCTGGTAAGTTTGCAATCATACGCTGGATACTGTCATCTGAAAAAATAATGTAAAGAATACTCACTGTTTTTCTATTAGCATAGATTAGTTTTAAATAGTTCACATAAAAGTAAACCAGACAGGTTTGTTTCCTGATCATGCATGTCATGAACGGTCAATAATTCTACTCAAAGCTGTAATGTAATAGAAAACAGAAAAGGAAAAAACAATTACATTTTATTCTTTATATATTAAAACTTCTAAAATTAAAAATTTACACATGTATGTTGAGTACTGAACAGCTGCTTGAAGATTACCACGTAACTTTTCTTAAAATTCAATTTCAAGGAATATTAACTACGCAATCATTTTGGCAGTTCTAATTTATAATATTGTATACAAAAATGAACATTAGTGTTTTCACCTTGTGACATACACACACGTAGTTACCCATCAAGTACTTTTGCAGCCACGGACATGTACGAGAGTGTATCCTTAGCATAGTATTTGGCATGTTCAGTGCACATCTCATCCTCATTTCTACACTCCTATTACCTGTGCTGAAATTAGTTTGCTCCGAGGGACAGTCACAGTTAGCTTTGTTTTGCATGCAGGCCATCAACGAAATAGTACATGAAGTTGTTTTACGTATTTACCAGGTGTCGACCATAGAAGAATGTCACTCATGCAATGCACAAACTGCCAATGAAATTGCTAAGATGAGGCAGAAACACAAATACAGTTAACACAACAGGATGGTCATACTTCAGCATCACCGAACAGCAAAGTAGTTGCAAATTTTGAAAGTAAGATTTGCAAATTAGAGAATTCCATTAAGGCTCTGCATTTGAAACAGCAGTCGAGTATGGCTCATCATAATACGTTATTATATTATTAAGTGCTCACTTGCCAATGAGCGATAGCAGTAAAGTAGTGTTTCAGGCAGGAACAGCCAAAGACCCCCAGCGAAAGCAAGTGATTGAACTAAATCAAAAGGGCTGGCCTCACCCAAACAAGATCCCTCACGAATGCAGGTCGTACTATAAAGTACAGGAGGATCTTCATGTAGAAGATGAAATATTATTTCTAGGTAATAAAATTGTGGTCTCGAGTTCACTGAGACCATATGTGCTAGGACTGGTCCATGAAAGGCACCTGGGAGTCCAAAAAACACTAAGTAGGGCTCTTCAATTATTCTACTGGCCAGGAATGTCCACAGGCATTGAAGTCAAAGTTGCAAGTTGTACGACTTGTGAAAAATTCAGGTCCAAGAACTATAGAGAGTACCTACTTCCTCACGAGCAACCAAAACTAAGATATATTAAGGTGGGAGCAGACATCATGCAGGATGCTAGCAAAAACTACCTCATCCTTATTGACTACTTTTCCCACTGGGTGGACATATGTCCGTTAGCCAGCAAGACATTCATGGGTTCCCAAAGATCCTCACGGCAGACAACGTACCATTCACGCAGAATATATTTCAACAAAAAAGAAATAATCCTTAGTACTAACAGTCTCCACTACCCGAGAAGCAATGGCATGGCAAAGAAGGCCGTAGGAATTTGCAGATTATGCGGAAAAGTCCGGCAGAAGGGTTGGATTATAGAGACCTACTTAGGGAACATAACAATGCACCCGTAACTGGGTTAAATGTCTCTCCAGCGCAGATATTATTCAGTAGGCAGGTAAGAACAGCAGCAGCAGCAGCAATGAATCTAGCAACTCTCCAACCAATAGTACAAGAACAGATATATGAAGTATTACTGGCAAAACCAAAGAGTGGCACGAAAAAATGGCTAGGAGGATGGGAGTTAGTTTCAAGGAAGGGGACAGAATTGTAATACACACAGACCAGGATGACCATTGGGAGTCAATAGTAGTGATATCAAGGTTCACAGAGCCAAGGTCGTACTGGGTGAAGAAAGACAAAGATAACAGAATGGTAAGGCAGAATACTAGTCAGAAGAGGCTATCTAAGGCAGAAACGCGAGGAAAGGAATGTCAAATCATTCCTGATTGTGAGGTTAGTGAGGAACATAAGAACTGCAGTGAAGGGGTAGAGGTGTTTAAAGTAATTGAAACCACGTTAGTAGAGGGTTTTTAAGTGTTTGAAAACACTCCTGTGGACACTGACCCTAAGAAAGATAGTCACCAGAGTGGTGGAGCTAACAGGTTCAGCGGACAAGAAAAAACAAATGCTTGTGTGAAAGCCACAGAAAGTTATGTTACTAAAAGTGGCAGATGAGTTATTGAGAAAAAACCATATGATCCAACAGAATGTTAAAGGAAAACCCCGGTAAAGGAGATGGTGTAACAAACCTATGTATTGTCTAAGATAAATGTTAGGTTAGGAGGTTGGCACCCTTGCAGAGGCCAACTAGCAGGTACGTAGTTAAGATGGTAGACTTGAGAAATGCATCATGTATCAAAAGTAATAAATAAATGTATTTGACAAACTCATAAAAGATGCATGTGAATACAGTGTAGAAGGGAATTTAAATGTTTCTTTCCAAGAGCACTGAAAGCACAGAACTGAGAACTGGCAACAACAGGATAATTAAGTAGTACAGAAGGGAAGGAAAATGGTTCAAATATGGGAGGAGAGTTACAAGTCAAATCCCAAGCGGCATTATCAAAAACTGCTTTTAAACTGCAACGCACAGAAGCTCTTTTTATACTCTTGAACAAGCGTGCACACATTCATAGAAACAATTGTAATGTTTTTAAACATATCCGACTTCATTCCTACAGACTGATAAAAGAGTAAAACATCATTTTAAAATCATTAATTAAAATTAAAAATAAAATTTGAATTTGGTTTAAAATATGCAGAAAATGGCACACAAAGTTAAATTTAATACACACACTCATAATCACTAAAATTCATGACTACACTACTAATACTAAAAATTTGCACCTACCTACTTAATGATTAACAAATCAACCTTTCAAAATTTCAAAATACAGTTTCTTACACAAATAGGCTGCCCCAAGGTCCAAGTGATTAGCACAATGGCTTTTGCATTCAATCCCAGCAGACCTGAATCTGGATCTTAAAGCTGGTAAGTTTTGTAGGGGTACTTCTATTTCCCCACACCAGTACATTCAGTTGCCTCCTTACATACCATGTCACATGGCAACTCTCCTGGCTGGTTAGGAACAACATGCCTGTCCCACAAGCACGGCAGCCATGACCACAAAGCTTCAACTGCTTGTAGTTTCATTCATGATCATGCCTTTTGAAGCAGGAACAGCAAGTGGATGTTACTAATTTTATACACAAATTTATTTACATATTATTCAAATATACTATTATATATAGAACATACTGTATATAAATGTTACATGTAACCATGAACATCATGTATAGTCCATTCACAGTGTCTTCAGAAGATTTGAAACAAACCTTTGAAAAATAACCACATGTCAAACTATTTTTTAAATAACTTGTATACCACAAATGTAAAACACTGTGATAACTTTAAAGTATTATATTTGTGAATAAATGAAACTTTAACTTGGTAACTTCTATAGCTTGTAACATTTATTTTGTATTCAATACGAATTAAAAACCTTAGTGAGAACAGTGATGTGTTCGCAACGGCAAATAGGAAATAGTTCATAGTTAAAATAGTGTTTTAACCAATATTTTTGGTATGTTATTTGTAAATTAAACAATGCCTATTAAAACATTAAAATTTCTAGGTAGCACTGATGAAAACATTTCATTTTTGCAGTTAAAAATATCAGCACAAATTAGAGTGCGTAGACCCTTGTGACACGGTGTTTGTTTACGTCCAAGGAAATAACTTGAATAGGAGGAGCGGAGCTTGTATCTATCTATCTATCTCTCTCTCTCTCTCTCCCCCTCCATTATAATATATATACACACACATACATGTAGTGAGATGGAGATATATATATATATATATCTCTCTAGGGAAGTTCCACACCGCAAATAGCAGCAGGAAAATTATACATGTTTAGCATATTTAATACTTATTACAGGAAAATAATGATTTTTGAATTTGTAATTAACAACTGAAACAAGATTTTAATGTCTGAATACATAAATAAGTGTGGCAACACGACAATGACGGCATGTTACTCTTGGCTGAACCAAGTGTTAATTTTTCTTCCTGAGAAATATACTTAAAATTACCATATCAAGTTTGTACATGTTTTTTTAAAATCTACCTAGGAAAGTTACGATGTGATAAATCTGTTTTTCCACGGCAGGAAAAAATATACTGTAACGTGCGTCGTGACCGCTGTGTGTGAAAGGGTATTGGTCTCCATTACGCTGGGTCAGTGTGTGTGTGATTGCAAATATTGGACGTGCAAAATTCATAAGTTTTAACAGTGAATTGTTTTATAACAAAATTAATTATTTGAAAGTCACGTCTGTTTATTTATCACAACATGCAACTTTGCGTTTTGTTTAATGTGCTTTTCTGCAATTTGAATGTTTACCACAATCCCAACAAATTACTAAGCTCAGTCAGAAAATTTTAAATAAATAAATAAACCTAGTACAAACAAAGTACCTGTGCAAAGAAATATGACCGGGATAAAGGTTACGGTAGGCCTATTAGTGTGCGTGTTTACCACTATTTTTTAAGTCTGTTGTTACTACATACAAAAAATAAGAGACACAAGTAGCGTGCTTGAATTTACTGTCTATTTCGCTGGACTAGTTGCTCCTTCGTTTTAATATTTATTCCAACTGAGGCCGTTGTTTTAACAAAATAACTAAACACATATCAATAACAAGAAGTTAAATACTACAGTTCTTTCCCCCACAGTTGTAACAGGGTTAAACACAGTAGTGGCAAAATATTAACATGTATTATGTGTAATATGTGCTATATCATGTATAACACAAAAATGTTAATATAATTATTGTAAGAACTATAGTTAAAACATTGTTAAAAATTCATAAAGCTGACCTAAATATGGTTATAGGCCTAAATTGTGAACATTCATACGTAATGATTTTTTAAATATGACAATTCTTTCAACAGCTGAAAACAGTAAACAAAGTATTCAACAGTTAAAACATATGTCACATGACAGTGTTTATGTTCACGTGTAGTGGAAGGATACGTAATCGAGAACCAAAACTAGAACTTTAGCAGGGCTTCATAAAAGTGTGAAGTAACAGTGAATGGTCTATACTGTTCTAATTAAAAACTAATACAAAATTTCTTAGATATACTTACTATCTGAACCTCTATGTCGGACTCTGTATTGAGGTAATTTAACAGGTGAGCTAGGTATATTTCGCTTCATGCCACGTCGTCCCTGGTGCCTTCGCCGCCTGCTACCAAATGGTCTCCACTTCCTGTTTCGTCTGCTACCACTAGAAGCAGCTGCTACCATTGTAAGCATCCAAGTTGTATCTCCGCCACAATCGAGAATGTGCCTATGAAGCTCAGGCAAGGAGCTAAAATTCTTACTACATTTTGTGCACTGATTATCAATTGATGCTGCTAGTGGGGCAGTTTCTGCCAAATGCAAGGTTCCAGTTGCATTTAAATAACGTCGGCTGAGGTTCCCTGGGAATGATGCATGACATCTAGATTTGTCAAATGACATTCCTGTGATAGTGGATTCCTCAAATTCAAAGTGAGTGCACCATACATTAGGGTGGGCTACATACTTATGATCCTCCAGATCATACACATCACCAAATCTTTCACTGCAGGCACCACATATGTAGCTTCGTGGCCTTACCCATTCTCCACTTAGTTCCACATCCTTTCCTACATCATCACCTGGCCTATAACAGTTCTTACCAGCAGAAGGAATTTTAATGTCACTCATTGATTTACGCCTCGTAAAGTTACTACGAAGCTTATCTACAAGTGCATCCTTGGAGTTTAACAATGAAGGAACAGAGGAACTACTGAATGCCCTTGTTAATGGAATTTCATTTCTTGAATTGCTGAATACATCACTTAGTACACTTGAGAAATTACGCTGCACAAGACACAAGCCTTTTGGGAAGTCAGAGTCTTTCATACCTTCTTCATTTTCTGGACAGTCAGGAGGTGCATCTTTAGGCTTACCTCCTACAGAAGAACTCAATCGCTGAAGATTCTGTTGCATTACTAGTTGAGTTGAGATATCCAAGTGTGACATGTCTTTAATATAGGATGCTAGCCCATCCCCTTTCCCATCATAGTTCTTGGGGAAGTTATACTTCTCCCAAGGTACTTTATGAATATGCCCTTTCTTACCACTTAAGTTTGATCTTCCACCATCTGTAGTTTGTTTCCTTTCACTGACACTGGCACTATTCACATCTTTACTTAGTGAATCAGCAGTCGCACAGTCTGCTTTCAAAATGCCTTTTTCACCTCTTTTGGGTCTATCTACTGCAATACTTCTCTCATACACTGCTTTAATGTCCTTGGTAGTGGTAGCGGTGGTGGTAACAGAAGCAGTAGTGATAGTGGTTATTGTGGTGGAGGAGGAGGTAGTGGTGGAGATGATATTGGTGTTGGCAGTAGTATCACTTAACTTCCCATCTAAGTGATTGAGAAGATTATCCCTAATATTTATGGCAATTTTACTATAAAACAATGTTTCAGGATCCAGTTGACTTTCATGCAAGCCAGATGGTTGCACCACATGGGCATAAGTACCTTCTGCCTTGCTAGATAAATCTGCAGGTGTCTTTGAAGCCACGGATGGGCTTTCACTCCTACTATCACCACTCTGACTACTTGTACTACACATGCCACTCGACTCGCTGCTAGCAGCACCCTTCTTAACTTTCTTGCTCTTCGCTGTAATAGTACCATGTGCTAGACGTCGATGCCGACACATGTTTACATAGTTTGTGAACATTTTCTGACACACCCCACAAGTGTAGCGAAACTCATCATTGACGTTTGAGGAATTTAAATGTTTAAGACAATCTGTATTTTTGTCCTGGTCAACAGTAGGTTCTTTTACAGTTTCACTACATTTTTTCTCTGGTGATCTCTTTGTTTGTGTTTTATTGTGATCTCCAGAATTTGTTTTCTGAAGAGACCCCAAAATATTAGACAAACCATTCTCTTCTTTGTTTACAGTCATTTTACGAAGAACGTTGTTACATTTGGCTTCTTTTAGTTGTTCAGATATTTTTAAAACTTTTGGTTTATTTTTGTTATGGACAATATCCACATGATTATTTAACTCTTCTCTGTAACTAAATCTTTCAGAACATGTTAAACAACCATGATATTTATCAGGATGTGAAGATATCATGTGTTTCACAAGAATGGTTAAGTCTTTAAACTTACGAGCATTAGGTGGACAGTACGAACAAGGGTGGAAAGGGCGTTTACCTGGCCTCTTTTGTTTTAAAAAGTATTGATGCAGTCTATTCTGATGCCGTTTTCTAATAGCAGAGGTCTTGAAGCCCTTCTCACAGTAAAGGCACAGATGTTCTTTTATACGATAACTCTGAGGCTTGGCTGCAGTTTTATGATTATCTGAGGCACAATGGCGAAGGTAATTGTGTTTATCAGCGAAAACTAAAGAACATGTATCACACACATATGAATTTGTATCCTTCCTATCACCCATAACAGCTAAAGGGTGATTTAGTAAGTGTGATTTCAAATGCTCTTTTACATCAAAACAAATACCACAAAAATGGCATCTATATAAAGCAGGAAATTGAGTACTCGCAGCATTTTTCTCCTCTTTCAACAAAAGTTCAATAGGATGAATGAGTAATAAGTTTTTCTTACCATTTTCATCACTGCTGTTTACAGTTTTTGAGTTTGTATTAGTATCATTCTGTTCACTATGGATAACTGTAGTGGATTTTTTGCAATCAGAACTAACATTCAACTCACTTTTGTTTATGCCTGTCTTGTGATGTTCACAATCTAACTGTTGTGAAGTAATTTTTGAATTTTGCATGTAAATTTTAGTATTGGTCCCTGTTTGAACAGCCATTTTATCTCCAACAATAATACCACAATTGGAAATATCTCTCTCTGTCAGATGCCGATAATTAACGTGAGATCGAAGGTAGTGCCTCTTAAGACTAAAAGACCTTTGATAAACACCACTGCAAATATCACAGGCATAAAGTTTTTGACCATCACCAAGTTTCAAGTGATGAAGNAAAGTAATTTTTGAATTTTGCATGTAAATTTTAGTATTGGTCCCTGTTTGAACAGCCATTTTATCTCCAACAATAATACCACAATTGGAAATATCTCTCTCTGTCAGATGCCGATAATTAACGTGAGATCGAAGGTAGTGCCTCTTAAGACTGAAAGACCTTTGATAAACACCACTGCAAATATCACAGGCATAAAGTTTTTGACCATCACCAAGTTTCAAGTGATGAAGTGGTTGAACCTGAAAAAGGAACTTGCTTGGCACTTCCGCTGAACTAGTGAAAGAGTTCTGGTAAGAGACATCAGTCTGTGCTGAACAGGAAATTGAGTGCACTAAAGAATTCACAGTCCCAACATGTAACTGCACTTCAGCATTGCAGTTCACATGACAAGGTGAATTTATGCCTTCACTTGAAAATCTTTCAATAAGATCAGTAGAACCATTAGAAGCTACAGGAGCAACACGACAATTCAGGGGTAAAACATCTGAATGTTCCAACTTTGATGAAAAAGCAGCTGCTGCCACAATTGCACAGTCTGCCAGTGCCAAAGACACCTGAGATAATGGTAAACTACATGTTACCCCAGTCACTGATGAAGTCCTAGTAAAATCACAGGTTTCATTATTCCCTAATTTTTTTCTGCTTAAACTCCTCTGAATCATCAAACATTTTTCTTTAACATTTTTTGCTAGGGCATCATCATCAATTGAATATTTCTGATGACATGATCCCAAATCAGAAAGGCTAATTTCGCAGCTCTTGTCTACTGAAACACATTTACTTAAAGTATTACTTGAATCAGGCAAAGATACAGATGAATGATGCTGACTAGAATCTGGACACACAGGTTTTAGTGAATCAATATCACCTGACATCAGTTTGTTACCATCCAATAACCCTAAACTATGCGTAGACATTTCACACTCATGGTTTATGAAACATTTTGTGGCATTAATTATATTCGGAATAAGGGCAGCTTGCAAAATTTCACCTAACATACTGGGTTCTTCATTTTTCATTTCTACTTGCATGTTTTTAGTAGACTTGTCACTAAACTGGTGACTTGCATCAACACAAGTAGTTGAACTAACATCACTTTCACTGCACTTCTCTTCCTTTTTCTCTATTTGTTCAACAGCATTATTACACTGGTTGTCATTACTTTTACATCCAGTGAAACTAAGTTTGACCACATCTGCTTCTTTTTCAACAAATTTCTCTATTGAATTTTGAGCTTCTGTTTCCTTTATAGGCACAACTGATGCAATAGTTGTGTGTAACAAAGACTTGTTTGGAAAGCTCACTACTCTGAAAATTAAGTCTTTCAAACAATGCGTGACAACTTTCAATGCTTCCTCTCTCAGGTCCTGAGATGAAGAAGTGGTCGTGTCACATGTCTGACTTGATGACACTTCATTGAAGGTAGAACAAACAGTTGCAGTCTTATATGTGCCCTCACCATCAGTCAAAATACAGTGCAAATCTTCAGACCTATTCTGTATCTTGTTTACAACATGGCCAAGGTTGGAATCTGTCTTTTTATTAGAGCTGTCTTTAGCCGAGCATACACTGTGGCAACCATTAAACACAATTTTACTACAGGTACTTTTTAATAATGGTGTGCCATTTTGTACATGATTAGTCTCACTGGCCTCTCTTTGCTTCTTCCTACAGCATCGAACACTTGACACTTTGGCACCAGTCAGTCTTTTAGGCTTAGTCTTCTTTTTATTGTGGGTAGATACAGAAGAGGGCTTTAACACTCCCTTGCAATGCTCAGTTGAGAGTATTTTGTTGCAAAAGCCTGAAAAGAACAAAACAAATCATTAAGATACTATTATTAAAAGCAATACAGTAAAATATAATATTAAACACAAAGATAAGCACACTGCACTACAATAACTTCCACTTTGATGTGCCTGTACCCCCAGGCTGACTTTAGAGTGAGTCCTATACTATAGTCTATTCATGGTTTCTTCACACTTTCCAAATCAAACCTTTAAAAAATCACCCCATTATTGATGTGCTTGGTGGTTTCCTAAGTATGCCCATCTATCTCAAGTGTCTTATCTTGTTTTAACATAAAAGTATTTATTTTTGGTTAAATTAAACTTTTACTCATATGTTATCTATACATTTAATTTATAATTAATATAATTAAAAATAGTGGGAAAACATGCGTGTTGTTAAGATATAGTAAAAATTGTTCTCATGCAACATTTTATTAAAATGAGTGCACACGAATATGGTGTGCTGTCCGTTTGGTGTAATTTTACAGACTTGTTAAGTTTTGTTAGAATGAGGCAGAGAAATATCCTGGAAGTAGAACTTTAGCAGGGCTTCAGAAAAGTGTGAAGTAACCATGAATAGCCTCTATTGATAAATGAGGGGACGAGACAACAAAGGTCATGTTTTAGAAACTTATAATTCTAATCTACACCAGAACTTTGGCACAAACCCAGACCCGTTCCTTAAGAACTTTACTGCAAAAATAATACAAAAAAATTCTAAAATTAAGTTAATATAATTTATACTTTCTGTCATAACCCTCAAAAGATTGTTCCCGATACATACATGCATGCATGCATGCATACATTACATACATACATTATATTTATTAATGTTTTCATTTTATTTTTATCACATTTTCATGTACTCTCACAAATTAGAATTTTGAATCACATTCGTAGGTTGAAGCCATGGAAGTAGCGCAATGAAATTTTCAGGGTACGTAGCTGATAAAACTGAGTTGTTGAAGTCTGTAAGGAACACGTTTGATGTTGACTTAACTCTAACACACTAGCAATGGTTCATTTCTCTAATGCTTATTACAAAGAAGGGGGCACACTTCAACACCCACACTGCAATGGTATCAGAATGACTCACACATGACACTGTTTCTATTCATATATTCCATCACTCTTAACTAAAACCTTAACCAAATTTAATTTGAAAAAATTTAAATATTTTACTTTTCTAAAGAGCAACAGTAAAATAAAAAATAGGAACAACGTTGACGTCTGACATAATGAAGATGATTTCCAAACTCAAGCTACATGACATTTTTCAACTACAAGTTAAGAATATATTGAAATTTTATAAGCCAGACATAGAAGCTTTTTTTTTGTCAACAGATTTTTTATTGAAAATCTCAATATATATATATATATTTTTTTAATACCTGTGAACAAAATGAAATAGAACCTTTAAAGCCGATTGCTAACATTTTTATAATAAGAAAAAATATTAGATTTTATTTAAAGATTAGTGATGCATCCTGATTAGGTTCTGAGGTAACCAAAAGACTTTTTTTTGAAGAAAGTACCATAAAACAGGAAAGAGAGAACTGAAATACAAATGAAATACTAGAGTAAAACTAGCGTAAATTGCCATAGAGAAAAGATAGGACCCAATGCTGCTAAGAAAAACGGCAGCCAACATTATACTGTATTTATTCATTATGGTACTTGGCAATTACGGATATATTTCAGTCACTGTAGTAAATAAAATTATGCGGTATGGCATCACTGGTACGGAAAGGGTTTAAAACAATTTTGGGTGGTCGCATGTACGACATTTAAACATAGAGCTCTCCAGGAATGACGGCATTGTTCCTGATAAATAATGCTTAGACGACGTTCACTGTAAGCAATTTCATAGAAAATGCAGAGCTAATCGCACCCCCTTCCCCCAATAAAAGTGCTGTAACTATAAAAATTATTATATAACTTACTTCAAACAAATGTAAAAAAATTATTTGTATAGAACAATATATAAAATAGCAATTATAATAATTTATTAACACCTATTTATCTATAAACTTAAACCTGCTAAGCTTAACATGCATTTTCCCGAGAATGTGGATGCTATAGTTACGACAGAACTTCACTGGGTATGGGGGAAGGGCCGGTGGTTTATTTAATCACGACCGCAAAAATCCACGCCCGCGATTCCTCACCCGAGCTGACTGGAGCAATGCCCCTGCAAGCTGTTGTACACACTACCAGCACAACGGCCCTGTATTGCCGGTGGTATCCCACACGGCGTTAGTCGGATACACAGGTTCTGCGAGAAAAGAGTATATAGACTGCACTTTAAACAACTCGAAAGGCTCTTATTCGTAGCGTGCCCGTGAAACATTTAAATAATTATTAGAGTAAAATGACAAGTTTTGCGGCATAAAAAACGTAGACCTAACAGATATAATATAAATGAAAAACAAAGACTGCATGAGTTACCAAAGACATGAATGATAAACACCACAAATGCTTTTGTTGAATAAGAATGAAAGTTTTGCTTACTTGTTATCTGTAACTGTTCCTAAATTTTCGTGAAGTAAGATTTGCTACACAAATCAACGTCAATAAAAGCAAAACCCCGCATCCCAGCACGAAATCTGACACCGTAAGACGTGGCTTATTTTATTCGTGCAACAGAACAAAAACACGATATGTAAAAGGTATAACATTTATATGTTGAAAGGTATCTAGCACAAATATATAATAATGAAATTTTCTCTATTCGAATCATTTTAACGTCCTTTGGCATCAAAGTGCCTTGTCTGTGTTCGGTGCCGCCTTTTTCTCGACGGCGCGACCCAACGTTGCCTGGGCAATAACACCGGCCTTTGGGGGAGGGCACAATTTCATAAAATCACCAACAGAACAAATTCGGCATTCTGTCGCTTACGACACAGTTTACGTACGACACACTGCAACATCATTTATTTACGCTATTACAGTATAACAGTGCATCGGAAATAAGAAAATAAAAACAACATTTGCAATGTCTGGGGCCACGGGTGGTTAGTTTGTCAGACTACTCGCCTCCCTCCACGTCGAACCGAGTTCGATTCCCGACGCAGTCAAACTCGGATTTTCGCATGTGGGAAAAGTGTTAGATTAAGGAATTACTGCTTCAGTGTGACTTGGAACCCAAATTGAACATCGAACGCTTTTTTTCTGTGTAAAAACCAAGAAAATTGTGTCCGACATGCCTTCTTGTTTGTGAAATATGGTTTGGAATAACATTAACGCCGCATGTGCTTGGATGCTAATGGGAGGGCTCGTCTAATGCGCTTGAGGAAGGCAAGCGTCGTGGCTATGGCCGGCAAGCTTTCTTAAGGTCTTGCTGCCCCTCCCCCTACCAAAACTAACATTTCGTCACTATTACATTCCCACACCTCACCTCCCACGCTGCTGAAGACCTGGCCAAATATTCCTCTCGCACGATGCCTCTAAAAACTGACAGCCCTTTACAATTTAACGCGGTTTTGTCAAGATGAACAGTTTTTACAGATAAAAAAAAATGTACTACAACATTTGCTATTCTTGGTAAACTGTGCCAAAATTTACTGTTTATGCAGGAGTACTGAAATAAATATATGCCAGCAGCGTAACGCAAAATTTTAACCCGGGAACACCCAATGGCGCAGATCCATTCATAAATTAGCATAACTTCGGTTCAAGCTGGACAAAAAGTGAAACTTTGGCGCATACAACCGACAGCCACAAAGGTGCCGCCACACTCCTTTCTGCGTTGATATGCCTGGAAAGGTGATATCTTCATCGTTGTAGGCTGTTCACGGTTAACTGAGCACTTCTGAAAGCCCTGCATAAGATCTACGTGTGTGCACATTGTGTATTCTTCCACCATTTGTTAAGTTAACATTGCCACGGGCCTCGTAAGTTTATTCATGCGTCGGTCAAGTGAATCTATCAAATGATTAAAAAAAAGCAAATATTTTCAAAATTTGGTTATTCTTACATTTAAATATCTATGCATTTAAATAACAGAAAGCCAAATATATATATATATATATATATATATCAGTGTAGGCAAATGTTAACATGACAGTTTTAATTCGACGTTAAAACATGGAACTACTTTCCAACCGCCGTTGCCAAATTTTCTGGGCACATATACCCGTCGGTGTTCTCGTTAAAATATATGTGGTTAGGAGCAGTGACATTTTTCTAAAATTTATTTAAAACATGCTCTTTTTACCTTGAACAATCTTTATCTACCAGTACACCCGGCGTCTTGCGTATCCGAAAAGAGCGTATAAAAGGTATGGTCCATTCACAGTTACTTCAAACTTTTCTACAGCCCTGCAGAAGATCTACTTTCACGCTATTCCTCCGCCTCATGCAAACCAATCTGACTGTTTAATGGAGGGGAAAATTAGTGTGATTATGTCTCCATAGATAGCATTGTTTGTGTCAGCTACAGAAAGCGTAACGCCTGTAGGTAGGCAACCAGCATTCCACAGACCATTCTAGAGGGATAAGGAGGGTGGCAAAGCGAGCTAAGGGGATAATGACCTGTCACTCAGCAGCTTATCGCCTCTTGGAATCTCAACACAGCAGTGACTGGAAGCACTGTACTGTATTCTCTGGGACAGCACTCCGGCAGAAGAGTTTTGCTTCCTTTCGCATGTCTGAAAATTATTTCACTAAAATTTGCTAGTTTCTCATATTTCAAATAACGAAGGTTTTTCGGAATTACAAATAAATTGCCGAGCGTACATCAACGTTATAGTTCAACTAATGGGCGATAAGCGACACGACTGTCCTTTTTATTTTATGTTAAAAGCACTGTGCTATTCTATAAAATGGCAAATTTATACTACTGCATAATTTTAAATTTTCAGCAAATTCAGTTTATCGAATTGCGGACCTCTATAATAAAATTTTGTTGATAACCAAGTAAAAAAAAAAAAAAAAAAAGTTTTTGTAAGTATACAGCGCGAATGCAAAGGCTAATAATTAATGCGGAGTTTACGATATTCTGATAGCTACGTGAATGCTACACTTCGTGCCATGGTAACTTCCACCCCACCTAATGTTTCCAAGACGTAAGCGGCTCCCGATAAGCAGAAAAGTGAATGATAATTGCGCCCCAGGACACATTTTCAACTGCAGAGACCCACTAATTCACCGCGGCAGTTAGAAGTCGAATAGAGCTTGATTTTTTGGATCAATATCTGGAATGCATAAAACTATGACTACAGCTATATTTGAGCTAATCCCAAATTCAATATATGTATATTTTTACTCGTAATAACTATAACCCGTGTGCTAGATAAAAATAAGCCAACTGTCATCATAGGCACAGAATTATAGTTTCCCAGTGGTCACCGGAAAGGTAATTGGNNNGGGGGGGGGGTGAAGTAGTGCACAATTTTCTGTAACCACGCCCATGTTCATTTTAATAAATTTATCTTATCTGTATCAATGTGTCTTATATGTTTGTGCGAGAAATTATGCACGAATGTAACACTCATTTTCATTTATGCCAAGGTTTTTAACACCAGTTACAAATATTTAAGAGAATACAGAACCGAATTTTTTTTTCTTGAAAAGGCAATGCGAATTATAAAACCTCCTAAAAACTAAACATTATGAAACAAATACGTATTACAGTTTTTACAAAACCAAATTAGTTAAAACATTTAAATACCATTATTATTTTTTAATGGAATGAGGCAAGTAGTTTACCATAGATTATACTTATTACAAACTAAACTAGTGGCCAACCACCCGGAGGAGGGTGGAAGGGCAACGCCTATACTGGCTAAAAAGTAGAGGGGTTACCGCCTCCTTGCCCCCCTTACTCGTCACTTATGACTGTCATATATAACTCTAAACACCTTCAATGAACGAAAACGGAAAATAAGTGCTGCATTGTCTAACATCACTGGCAATACGGCAGCAATGACACCAGGCAAGGATCCAGAGGTACGTTTCAGGGATTTGGAAAGGGGGTGGGGGGTGGGGGATTTTTCTCGAAGAAAAAATATCGGGGTGCGGCTGTGTAGGGGACACGACCGTGTGTTTTACGTGAATAAGTTTGTGTAAGCGGTTAATATTTTCTTTGAGATATGACAATAAAATGAAAGCAACGAAATCGATACTTGGCTTTTAGGGCTTATATTGACAGATAGAGACGATGGCTTTTTGTTTGGCAGTAAAATCAGCATACTGGTACATCGGAGTCGTGAGATGTACAGCCCGAGAATCTTCGCCCACGCCAAAATTAACCACCTGTCGGGCGGGCCCCCATCTGCGATGCTCGCTGGGTAGTCTTATACCCGATCGAACAAGACCGCATTTATCTCAATCGTGTTACTAGTCACTAAATCCACCAAGTTATAGTGTCGGAATGGATCACCCTGCAAAAGTTACATCGCCGTTTCCGTCCTGGTACCCCATGTATCGGTATGATTTTAAAGACGTACTTACGTCAGATTTTCCACAACATATTTTTCAACTCACAGTGATAATGATGTATATAGGCGGCACTTAACGGCTGAGATCTTCAGCGCTGATGAGGGTGAAGTGAGATGAATATGGAGCAGCGACAAAATGCAGTTGGGAGAGATTGAAGTACCCCGAGAAAACCAACGTGGAAGCAGCAATGTCAGCCACGTTTCCCACATGAGAAACTCGGGAGTGAACCCACAGGAATCAACTCGGTTCACCGCGATGAGAGGTCTGACCACGGCACCTCCGCGGCCTCTTTTACCACTCATGTTAGCTAGATTAATTGTAGGTACTCTCATGTGTCTTAGTGAGTGGCATACTAATATTTAAATACAGTAAATGAAACATGTTGAATATAAATTTTTTCACTAAAAATTAATATTACCTCATTGATTACCACAGTTTTCTAAAGTAAACGACACGTTCATTTTACCGCATGCCTCACAGAGCAAATTCTAATCTCCAGTGTTGTTTCTTGGGATACAAGTCAATGACTACTGAAATCTATTTTCATGTCATGGCGAAAGTTCAGTAAAGCCAGTCCTGTTAATCCGTGTTCGTATATTTTGCATTGTGGGTACAACTCGGATGAAATTGTTTTTGTTCGGGTGATACATATACTTATTATTCTCACTGTAGAACGGGCCTAATAATTTTGTAAAAAATATGGTTAAAACTCCGGGTTGGCCTAGTATAAATTTCATGATGAATTGGCCAATGTGTTTTCAACCAAACAGTTTCGAAAAATTATACCTTATTTTTTGTGTGTATGGAAAATTAAAACAAATTAACACAGACGCTTTTGATACCATGAGTAAGTTTTCTTGATCGAAAAATTCGCAATTGACAGTATTTCTATAATCTCAGATAAATTCCTCACGCAGTGGTTACAAGAGACACACACAAACATAACATACACAGGCACTTTACTTGAGCGTGAAGATAAACATGGCGAAACAAACAGTGCTTGTAACACAAGAAACTGCGTAGCCTAGGGCATGAGTAAAAGATGATCCCTTTTTTGTCACGAAAAAATCCCCGTGTGTACTATGAGCTTGAGGACAGAAAACTTAGTCCAAATTTCAGCACATTCAAGACAATGCAGAGGAATTTTACAGCTGCTAATTTTTATTTTCAAATTAATTCTGTAGATACTGAGACAGTACAAAGACTCAAGGATGTTGAATTAATCAAAATGAAACTACAGTTTCGCTATATTGTGTGACATTTGTGCCACTGGTTGTAGTGATCTTACTCGCCGACTGGGATCAGTGTTTTAGTAATGTGCATTTTGTGAAAACTATTTTACGAAATAATAAACACTGAACTGTTTCTCAAAAAAATCTCCAAATTTTGTGTTATTAAAACATTACATTTCTGTATTTTTGGTGCTATCGTATCCTTGGTTAATTCGTATAAATATAATTTTAACCGCCTGGATTTTATTCTTATCTTTCCAGATTTTTTCCCCATATACGATTACTGGCATTCCTATTGTATTATACAACTAAACTGTGTGATTCGTGTTTTATTTTTCAAATAGATAATCTCACAAATCTTTCTAAACTTGTCAAACTTATCATTTCAATCTATATCCCGTTCTTGCAGGCAGTTTGACTTGAGACACAATTTGCATTGTTTTATCAGCAGAAATGTTTATCAATTCGTAAGTGCTTTTAAAATTATTTTAAAAAATACTGCATATTGCAGTTTTTCTGCACTATCTTGTGAGGTAACTTGGTCGCCTTCGTAAAACAAAGCATGTGAGTAGAGAGATTTGGGCGGCTCTTGACAGCGAGGTCTATAAAGCCGATGAAGGTGAAGCGACGGGTGAATGGAGTAGCGCCGAAATGAAAACCCGCCGACCAGTGGCATCATTCGTCACGATTTTCACACGCGAAAATCCAGGAGCGACCCCGCCGGAAATCAAGCCCGGTTCGCCTAGGTGGGACGCGAGTAGTCAAACCACTACACCACAGTGGGTCCCACAAAGCATTTGAGTATATATTTTTCGCGCAACATGAAAATATGATTTCCACGTTCTAAACATGACAATATATATTTTAAAAAGTGTTAGAAGAAGACTGGATCTTTGACTTAGTTCTTTATTGGTGGGAATATGTTCCGTTCTTTGGCCGTTTATTTCCAGGAACACAGTGGTCCCAACATAAACGCATTTCAGCGTCAAGCAGGTGGAAACCTTAAGGAGTCTGCCTACCGGATGCTTGAATAGTGTTGCAGAGGGTTTGAAATATACGTTTTCCGACGAAACTATTAAATGTTCGTCCAATAAGCTGAACTACGAAAAGAACACACACTTCAGACGAGGGCTGTCGAGTGCCTTCAAGGTGACACGTACATTAGAAACACCATTTCGGAGCACTGAAAGGTAGCTGAAAACTACTCTTTCTAAATCACTGTGTCTGAAGATAAACGCGTCAGATGCATAGGTACACGCAGCACGACGAGAACACGGGACGCAAGTTCAGAGCCTGTTTGCCTCAAACGAGGAAAACAGCTCTAGGTAGGAGAGACTAAGTCGTCTGTGGACAAGAACCTTCAGGATACAGAGGTGAAACAGCAAAATGGCGTCGCCGGCCAGCAAAATGCTGGAACGCCATTTGCCAATCAGCGCCTGATAACCTACTCGCCAGCCGGTAGGGAACATTTCGCACCACGCAGTAGCCAACCAGACGCAAGGCCCGTTCCCATTGTCTCGTGCGACCAATCAGAGAATAGGTTCGCTCACATCAAAGGAACCCATTTCGTCTCTGTGTGTAGTCCATTCACGGTTACTTCCAACTTTTATGTAGCCCTGCTTCACGGATACTCCGTCTCATGCACGCAAAGCTTTAACAGAGTCTAAAAAATTACACCAAAGGAACAGCGCACCGCATTCACGCACACTCAGTGTAATAATAATTTGCGTGAGAACTATTTCTTACTACGAATTACCAACACACCTATTTTCTCAGTTTTTACTCATATAAAGTTTAACTGAAATACTATAACTTATAGATAAAATACAAGTAAATGTTGAGTTAAATAAGATATGATCGGAAAAGTGTGAAGAAACCGCGAATAGACTATACTTACTGCTCGCGCTGCGCGCCGTCTAGGTCTAGGTGGGTGAACTCCCAAGGGATACGCGGTACTGTCATCGGCATGGCACAGCGAAGTGTTTGCGTAGTTAGCAACGGCCAGGCAGTGTTCTTTTTATTCAAAAAACATTACTTGTGAATGATTTTCGCTCACATCACACAACTTTTTGATAGGCCTACGCTTATTTTATGATTTTACAATACTTTTAATGTATTTTGTGACAATGGCTATAACGTTGTTCAGTTTTAGAACTTAGTACAAACAGAAAAACTTAAATACTTGAGATGAAATAAATGTATTTTATGTAGTGATATCTGTACAAAGACGAAGACAAAAACAGTATAAATGAATACAAAACGTAAGCATAACACCACGATCAGATAATAACACACTATAAAAGTACAGAAATACAAATTAAATTTTGGTACAGAAAACCCAACCCAGGCAATAATTGGTAAATGATCATCTGCATATAATTACTGGTCCACGCTGTTGAAAAACTTTACTTTGATGCCTTAGTAAGTTATCATTCATTCTGGTGTAAAATTTTACGAATACTTGATAAAATTGCAAGTAACTAGAATTTATGCACTACATTTTACCATAAACAATAGGCCTAATGTAGGTCACAGTAAGACGTTAAAAACACTGATGTAACGTACACAATGTTTCTATCATTTTCATATTCCAAAAACATAATTAACATCCGGCCACTATTCAACACATTTTTCAGGCAAAATTTAAATTTTAAATTCATAGCGTATTTCATGCTGTCACAGTGGAACTGCTAGAACAGAGTCGTCACTACATTGAGATGTTTTGTCACTTTTCGGCAGCAGTTTCATCGCTCTCGTCACTCCGATGAATTATGAACTCTTCTAAAATATTTCCCATGATCCAGTCACTCTTCCAGTATTCTTCTTCGATCCTAGCTACGTGCTATCTTCCCAGCCGGTACTTGTAACTGGACGCAAGCCCTGGATGGTTTGCAGCCGTAACTCGGTGACAATTTTCCGCAAGTACTGTTTTCCCCAATAAAACACGTTATTTCAGCACATGCCAGTTAGATCGTATTTAGTTCGCACATACAAAGGAGGCAGTCGTGTGACGCGATGACCGTGTAACTCAAATAGATTTTCTAGTTTTTTCTTTAGGCCGATGTTTTGCCATTACATCATTAAGTGTTAAGCCAGATATTATCACGTGACTTGTGTGTATATTAGCTGCTCAGAAAAAGATTATTAGAAATTAATCGCCCGACTCAGTGTAAATATATTTGTCAATACTGACTGAGACTTAATTAAATTCAAATTTACACTTCAGGAAACTAGAGAAATGTTTCACAGATAATCGCAGCACAGCCACTGTGGTCTAACCACAAATGAGCTGCGCAAAGACGTGGCTATATACCGGGTGTATTTACGGGAATAGTTGTTAACTCTAATGGATTAAATTATATCGTTTACGAATTTTAATGACGATGAATTTCCTAAAATATTTTATTTTAAACTTTACTGCCGTTGTTGACTACACAACGCGAAACCGGAGATATATCTATAAATTACAGTAAAGGAGGAAACATTTTCGATCCATATAATCATAATGGTTTCGAAATTGTGTCAATGGTGTCTGATGAGTTAAGACTCAGAAATTCGCTGGACTTTCACCATTGTAAAACGGTTTACGAGAAAAATTAAAATAAAAGTTCTGATAATAAAAATCTAATATATACACAAAAATTGGTGACAAAATTGCACCAAAAACATGTCAAATAAATAAGAAAAATCAAAATGCAATGCAGTATTTACGTTATTCTGAAGACAAAGTTTTCCAACAAAAATAATTATGCAAAATAGGCAATATAAGAAGAACTACGAACTAGGCAACAGAAAACGCAACATATACCTGGATACGTATGACCCAGTTGTGAATTTATCGAAGAAAACTTTCCAGGACGGTGAGCGCGCATGTGTGCATGTGTGCATGTGTGTGTGTGTGTGTGTGTGTGTGTGTGTGTGTGTGTGTGTGTAACCGGAAAGCACGGCAAAAAAATAAAAGAGCACGTGAAAAACTGCACGACGGTACGACCGAAGTTACAGAAGCTGGCATCTGCTCCCGTCTTTTCGGATTCCGGCGATCCGAGACTTAAATAAAAAAATAAAAAAGTAGGTATTGCCTGGTATCTCAGTCTGGGACAGGTTGGATGGAATACCTGGTCGAAGTGACCTCACCTCCATGCCTATTCATGTGATGACCCTAGTAAGCTTCACCGGTGTTTGACTTGCGCCTTCGGCCACCCACGGCCACCCATCCCGCCATACAATGTTGAACCACGGAGATCAGATGACCGCCAGGTTACCAGCGCTGGCGTTCCAAGGAAAAAATGCTCATTATAAGTAATTTGATTGACCCCACTGAGCGCAAGCAATGGAAGGCAACCTTGTTTAGCGCCTAAAAAAGTCGTCTCATTGTCCCAAGGTGTGCATCAATACAGACTATTCACGGTAAAGTGAACACTGTTGAATGCCCTCTCATTTGGAATAAGTCTAATATATTTTATTGTAGCCTTAGATGTTAACTTCTGAATGCGGTGGAATATACACTGTATTTATTATTTATATGGCAATATTTATTTTAAAAAGGTGGTTAAAGGATAAAAAAGGCTGAAGGAGAAAGAGACCAGGCTGTCAAAAGTGCTCACTTGATCGTGAACAGCCTAAGTGTACTGTCACTTGATTGGTGCGTCTGGGAAAAACGACGTAGCTGCTAATTTGAAATACATTTTCCATTTTTTTTCTCCCAAGCACAACTGGTAATCAAATTTGGCCTGGCTCGTGAGCAGTTTCGTTTCCTAGCTCGCCAAAAATGTAACGATACGGAAAATAAAAAGAGCATTAACAGATTAGCGGTGACCCATTTAGTGCTGAGATGTCCTTGGGGGTTGTTTCACCCGTCAATTAACAACAATGTTGAAATTAACTCAGACAAGTATGTCACTAATTTAATATTTTCTATTGTTTTGCACAAATTATACCACGATCAGGACGCGGCCAACTCTGAGAAAAGGGTTTGTTGAATCAAACAAAGCTTGTTGGGCGCAACCAGGTGCAATTAAATATTTTGTTGTTGAAACCAAATTATTTTGTTGTTCATATTTGGTGGCCCCAAACATTTAGTTGGTGCAACTGAAGATTTTTTGGCTCTACGTAGCCTATATTAAACTGTTTCGGTTAATACAAAAAATACTTGGAAGCGGGACCAAGATTCTAACCTAAGTCGTTTGCCATTAGGCGCCACGCCCTAGCAACCTCAGCTAAAGAGACTACTCATCTAACAATATTTTTAAATACGTATATTCGGAATACTTGACAACGTGAGCAAATAAATATTTCAAGTTTTGCAGCTTTACTTTTTAGTTTCTTGTTGAACGTTTTTTTTAGGGATGTTTATACCATTATTAAGCATCATTAAATGCACTAACAAACACTTACTATCCTAACTGTCACAAAAATACAAACAAACTCCCGAGCTGTATTTTCGAATGAAGGCAACCAAATGAGTGGCCAAACAACTTTATATACCTACAGTTGATTCAACTAAATATTTTGTTGGCGACCCAACACAGACGTTTTGTTCATTTTAGCGTGTATTTTGTTAGATTAACAACATTAATTTACGGCTTTTCAAGTTTTGTTTACGCAAAATAAAATATTGGGGCAACAAAATAATTTTTTACCCTATACAAACACATATTTTCTTCATTGAAACAGACGTTTCTCTCAATGCATACTAGCATAAGTAAAACAAACGGCATACATCCAGAAGGTGTTCACCTGAATCACACGAAGACATGTTACGTCAGACATTTGATACCATAGCTGGTAATGTTTTCTTTAGAGGTGTAACTATCTTTCTGGAGAGAAAAAATAACCCGGGAGTATGTTCGAGGG